>CANXYC011790482.1:0-17230 GCA_948193065.1 Aleurites moluccanus
CTCTCTTTAATTATGTTATTTTATTATTCATGCATTTATTTATTTGCTCATGCATCTTATATGTCATTCTTTAATTGTTCATGAAAATCATTTTAAATCAAGGTTAAAATTGAAAGCCAAGTTCAACCGAAAACCTAGTCCCCGAATCCTCTTTGGTTTGGAGGTCTAGTGCACTTTTTTCTTTGGGATAAAATTGGAGTCAAAATGGGTTTTTACCATAAATTTTCCCTACAAAAATAACTTAAGGTGGCGACTTCAAAACAGCAAAATCGTTTTCAAATAAAAGGCGCTAAGCTCGTCTCCTCCGTGAGAAATTGCCCCATATGAGCACTCTGATGCCCACGACATCTCTTTTCCTTTCAAGGAGAGCGGGCCCAGACGGGCGGTGCTTAGGCGAGGCCTCACAATTGGCTATCAAGGCATCGTACTACTATTGATTATTTTGGGAAGGAGGTAGAGTTTAGATCTGAAGGGCAACTAGTCTTTTTGTTCCAGGGTGAAAAGGAGAGCAATTTAGCTTGCATAATTTCTATTAATGTAGTAAAGAGACTCATGAGGAAGGGATGCCAAGGATACTTAGCTAATTTAGTTGATACTCAGATGAATGATAAGGGGTTGAATCATATTCCAATTGTAAATGAGTTTCCGAATGTGTTTCTTGAAGACTTGCCTGGATTACCACCAGAGCGAGAAATTGAGTTTGAAATTGATGTATATTCGGGAATTTATCCAATTTCTATTTTGCCTTATCGGATGACACCTACTGAGTTGAAAGAGCTGAAGGTGCAGTTGCAGGAGTTGTTAGATAAAGGCTTTATTCAACCTAGTAGTTCACCGTGGGGAGCACCTATTTTGTTTGTAAAGAAGAAGGATGGGACACTTCATATGTGTATTGACTACAAGTACTTGAATAAAATGACTGTGAAGAATAAATATCCATTGCCTAGAATCGATGATTAGTTGCATAGAGTTAGCCATTTTTAAAAGATTACTCTTCGATTAGGCTATCGTCTATTGAGAATTCAGAAAAAAGGATGTACCAAAGATAGCTTTTCGTATTTGATATGGGCATTATAAGTTCTTGGTGCTGCCATTTGGGCTAGCTAATGCTCCTGCTGTATTTATGGATCTAATGAATTGGGTGTTTAAACCTTTCTTAGATAGATATGTTATCGTGTTTCTAGTTGATATACTTGTTTATTCCAAGTGTCGGGAAGAACATGAAAAACACCTGAGGATTGTATTGCAGACATTGAGGGAACATAGGTTGTATGCCAAGTTATCAAAATGTGAGTTCTGGTTGGATGAAGTGTGTTTCTTAGGACATGTCATTGGTAAAGATGGGATTAAAGTAGATCCTAAGAAGGTGAAAGTAGTTGCAAATTGGCCTTGACCAATGAATGTTATAGAAATTCAGAGTTTCCTTGGAATGGTAGGTTACTATAGGAGATTTGTTAAAGATTTTTCCAAGATAGCTGCACTGCTAACCAAGTTGACTATGAAGAAAATTAAATTCCAATGGGAGGACGATTGTGAGGAGAGTTTTCAGAAACTCAAGACATATCTCATTATTGCTCCAATACTGGCATTACAATATGGAATGGGTGGATTTTCTGTGTATTGTGATGCTTCTCGAGTGGGTTTAGGTTGTCTATTGATGCAGAATGTGAAAGTAATTGCTTATGCTTCCCAAAAATTGAAAAGACATGAGTTGAATTGTCCCACCCATGATTTGAAAATGGTTTATGTAGTTTTTGCCTTGAAAATCTGGAGATACTATTTTGATGGTGAAAAGTGTGAGATCTATATGGATCATAAGAGTCTTCAGTACATTCTACAATAGAAAGATTTAAACTTACAAGCAAAGAAGATGGATGGAATTGGTAAAAGATTATGATTGTCAGATTCTTTACCATCCGGGGAAAGCGAATGCAGTTGCAGATGCTTTGAGTCATAAGTCAATGGATAGTTTATCGCATATAGAAATTCACAGAAGGCCAATTATGAAAAGGATAAAGGAATTGTTTGATATGGGTATGTAGTTGCAAATATCTAATTCCTCGGCATTAATTGCCCAGTTTCAAGTAAGACCTATGTTGATTAATGAGATTAAAGCCTTACAGGATGTAGATTCGTAATTAGTGAAGTTGAAAGAAGATGTTTAGGTAGGGAAAACTTCAGAGTTCCAGTCAGACAATAGGGTGCTTAAGTTAAGTGATCGGCTATATGTTCTTGATGTAAATGGGATCCGGGAAAGGATTTTGGATGAATTTCATCTTGCACCTTACAATGTTCATCCTGAACCAGTAAGATGTATAAAGATGTAAGAGATTTCTATTGGTGGCCTGGAATGAAGAAACAGATAGCTGAATATGTATCCAAATGCTTATCCTACCAACAAGTCAAGTTCGAATATTAGAAGCCGTCAGGGTTATTATAGGAGATTGAACTACCAGAATAAAAATGGGAGCAAGTGACTATAGATTTCATAGTGGGTTTACTTTGGACATCTAGGAGCTATGATTCTATTTGGGTAATTATTGATAGACTCACTAAATCAGTTTATTTTCTAGAAATGAAGTCCACCCATACAGCAACACAGTATACCTAGTTGTATGTTGATAAGATTGTGTGGTTGCATGGGGCACCGATATCCATCATTTCGGATAGAGGTATACAATTCACATCCCGGTTCTGGCAAAAGTTTCAAGAAGCATTGGTACTCAACCGAACTTCAATATTGCCTTCCATCCACAGATAAATGGTCAATCTGAGAGGACTATTCAGGCTCTAGAGGATATGCTACGACTATGTGTGTTGGATTTTTGTGGTAATTGGGATAGGCACCTACCATTAGTGGAGTTTACTTACAATAACAGTTATCACTCCACAATTGGTATGGCACCTTATGAAGCCTTATATGGACGCAAATGTAGATCACTTGTAAGTTGGGTGGAACCTAGAGATACGAAGAGAAAGGATGTACAATTTGCGATTGGTGACCATATATTTCTGAAAATTTCCCTAATGAAAGGAGTGATGAAGTTTGGAAAGAAAAGAAAATTGTCACCAAGATATCTAAGGCCATTTAAGATACTGGATAGAGTTGGAATGTGTCCTATCGCTTAGCTCTTCCTCCGAGCTTAAACCACGTACATCCTATTTTCCATGTATCCATGTTGAGGAAATATTTGTCAGATCCTTCTCATGTCCTTCCAGCTTAGAGTATTGAAGTAGATGAGAATCTATCGTATAAAGAAACTCAAGATAAGATTATTGATTGACAAGTGAAATAGTTAAAGAATATAGAGATTCCAATGATGAAAGTGCAATGGAAGAACTACGGAAGTGAAGATGCACATGGGAAATTGAATTTGACATGCAATAGAAATATCCTGAAGTGTTTGTTATTTAAGGTTAGTAAAATTATAAATTCGTGGATAAATTTATTTTAAAAGGGTAGAATATAATAACCCTAATTAAATTTTAAAATAATTAAGGATAGTTTTAAGAAATGAGAATCTGTAGTTGAATTTTTATAAAATTCAGGAAGTACATTACTTAGAAATGATTGTGGAATACCTTAATTAGATGGCCTAGTATCATAAGAAAAATAATCAGGGGATTAAACAAAGTTAAAAAGAGTGCTAATTAATTAAATCAATTAAAAGACTTAAAAAGGAAAACCTAGAAAACCTAAGATTGGATACTCTCCGGTGTTTATTTTTAGTAAATTTTAAAGCAGTATTTTATCTGATTTTTCTTTACACACCTAAAATTTGATGAATACTGGATAAGTTAAAAATAAAATTCAGTGAAATTGGTAAAACTTAAATGTTTAATTAGTGAATAGAAGAACAAGAAGTGAAAAATGTCAATTTGGTAAATTTTAAGTGATAAATTAAAAAGTTAATTAGATTAATTAAAAAAATAAAATAATAAAAAAATGGGATAGCTGGCCTTCTACTCTACCAAGAAAAATAGGGATTTTTTTTTCTTTTCTTTAATTTATCTTCGCCAACATTTGGTCTTCATTCATTCCATTTTCTTTTTCTTTAAAATTTATTTTTTCAAAATTCTAATTGGTTATAAACTTATATAAATAAATATAAAAAGAACTAAAATTCATCATCTTCTTCATATTCTCGTGGTTGGCCAAAATTAAGGAGGGGTTTTCTTCAAAAAATCTTGCTCATCTCTTCTTCCATAAATTACTCTTCCATCACCTTAATTCACAAGCTTTCCATCAACTAACCTTCCTATCCTCATCAATTTTGTTGGAATATTACTAAAAACTAAAGAAAATTAAACTAAAGAAAATTTTTTGAAGTCTCCAAGAGGTAATACTCTTATCTATCATTATAATTCAATTTTGTAATTTTTAGTGATAGATTACAGGTTTATGTAGTGAAAGATAAAGAAGTTAGAAGTAAATCTTTAGAATTCTGATTTTTTTTTTTATCTTGATAGTAAGTTGGAGGCTAGTTTGCAAAACTTTAGGGTTTGATTTTGAGAATCCACAAGACATAAAATTATAGATATATATGTGTCGAAAATATGCTTTTAAGAAAGTTTTGTTAAATTCATGTTGTGTAAAGAGATACGGGACACTGAATGTTGCTTGCTCAGGTTAGGGTTTAAACTGAAAAACCCTACTGTTTTTTGCATTTTTCAGGATCTTAAGTTCAAAATCAGAAAAAACTCAAAACATAAAAAATGTTCCTCTATGTCCTAAATAAATTTCAGTATAAACATAATAGCATTTGGATGTCCATATGTTGAGTTATGAATGAAAATGTAGAGGTTAGTATACATAACTCTATGTGGATAAGATTGTATGGCTTCATGGAGTGCCACTGATGATTATATCAGATAAGGGTACACAATTTACTTCTCGGTTTTGGCAGAAGTTTCAGGAGGCTATGGGTACTCAGTTATAGTTCAGTATAACTTTTTATCCATAGATCGATGGACAATTAGAGAGGACTATCTAGACATTGGAGGATATATTACGGTTATGTATTCTGGATTTCAAAGGTAATTGGGATCAGTATCTGCCACTGATTGAGTATTCCTATAACAATAGTTACCATTCTTTTATTGGAATGGCTCCATATGAGGTACTATATGGTAGGAAAATTTGATTTCCAGTATGTTGGGTGGAACCGGGTGAGAAACAGTTGGAAGGCCCAGAGTTGATAAAGGAGACAATGGAAAAGGTTCCTATCATTAAAGAACGAATGAAGACCGCTTTCAGCAGACAGAAGAGTTAATAGATTCGAAGCGAAAAGATGTCCAGTTTGCAGTTGGTGATCACGTATTCCTTAAAATCTCACCAATGAGAGGTGTTATGAGATTTGGGAAGAAAGGGAAACCGTCACTAAGATATGTCGGACCTTTTGAAATCTTAGAGAAGATTGGAAATGTGGCACATAGGATGTCTCTTCCACCTAATTTGAGCCATGTTCATCCGGTGTTCCATATTACTATGCTGCAGAAGTGTGTACCTGATCCATCACATGTATTAGAGGTACAAGATATTGATGTTAATGAAGACTTGTCATATGAAAATCTACTAGTGGAGATTATTGATCGACAAGTCAGATAGATGCGAAATAAGGAGATTCAGATGGTAAAAGTGCTTTGGAGGAATCAGTCGATAGAGGAGTATACTTGGGAAAGTGAGCAGGACATGAAGGAAAAATATCCATTCCTGTTCCAGCATTAAGGTATGTGTTTATTTTAAATTCGAGGATGAATTTATTTGAAGGGGGTATAATGTAATACCCTAGGAATTGCAACTATAATTGAATAATAAAATAATCAGTTATTGGTTTGGGAACATCAAAATAACTAAAGATAATTTTTGAAACACAGTTAGAATGCATTTGAGATACTGTCTCGAAAAATGTCGGTATTAATTACATTGCTGGAGAAATAGCTGTTCAGTTGACAGATGAATTTCTATGTAGACCAGGGGTAAATAATCATGTATTTATATGTGAAATTATGGAGAAAAGAAAGAGATGAAAAATGTTTAGAAACATTGAAAATTCAAGTAATGGCAAAATCGTAAATAAGTTGAACTTTAGTGGTATAGTGGAAATCAACTGTTTGAGTTTCAGAATAGCTCTGAAAGTATTTTTATAATAAAGTACAGATAAAAAGAATCCATTTCAATTCCCACTTTGAAATCTAATTCTCAACATAATTGTCAGAATAAATTACAGAAGGAAGTGGGTTCAAAGTATGATTAATGGATAGTTTAAGGACCTATATGTAATTTGCCATTTTAACTTAGTATATAAGCATGCCTTAGAAGAAATTTTGGCCATCTTCTTCCTTTCTCAAGCCTTGGCCGAACCATATATCCACCATTTCCACCAAATTCAAACTTGTTTTCTTAAGGAAACTTAAAGAAAACTTAGAAACCAACATTGATTCTTCCTTTTCCATTGAAATTTTGCTTGAAAAATCAAAGGAAATCAAGAACCACCACCTTTGGAATTTCGAGTGGATCATCATCATTAGGTAAAGAGTTGTTTTCTTTAGTTTAATGCTTGTTTTAGATGTTAAATAGGATGAGTTTAGTGTTTAATTGCATCAATTGATGCATTTGATAGCTTTTCCCTAAATTCCTAAACCTAGATCAAAGTTGTTTGAATTGAATCTTTGATTTAGTGTTAGTTAATGTTAATAAAGCTTAGAATATATTAATTAGAAGCTAATGGATGACTTATTTATGGTTGGTTTGATGTAGAAAACAAAGAAGTGGAAGATTGCCCATTTTACCTCTTATAAGGGTTTTGGTGGAAAAACAATTTTGCTAGCTTATTTGGAGTGTGAGGTGAGTTTAATATGCATCATTTGTCATGTCTAATGCATTGATTTGATAATTGGAATCCTATCCTAAAAACATAATATTGGCCGAATGGTATGGTACTATTCATACCATGAAATTTTCTTTGTTTTTCCTTCATATTCATAAGCCATTTTGATCCATTAAATGTTATTTATTGTTGGATAATTGTTGCCTATTGAGTTGCTTGGATTGTAGACTTTTGTTAATTATTAAGGCAATTTTGGAGTTGTACCCAAACCATGCCAAATTGTCCATTTATAGTTGCACACTAAGTGTTTGTTAAAATGTCTAGTTCAAATCCATAGGCCTACCATTTGAATGCCATCATTACCAACGACATTGGCATGCCAATTGTGCCAACCATTTGTTCATGAATGACTATCCTATGTTCCATCTTATTATTAATTGCCAAAACTATTGCTATTGTATATTTACCTATTATTGCTAATTCATTGCTTAATTGCAACTTCATTTGATTGGTATTTGACTTGTTGATACTTTATAATACCATTGTTGTTTAATGGTACCTATTGACTTGTTCTATACTTGTAATGGTTCTAATATGGCTTGACAGAGATTTCTCACCGATGGGGTAGCCGGTAAATACCGTCAGCGATGTGCACATTGTATACTGGATGCTTTAGCTAGGGAGGGTTAACTGTCATAGACATAAGACCTGATCAGTCTTATGTTTATTGATATGTGATTGACACATGATATATGGATTTCATGGCCCATCATCTGTCTTATCTATATGACATGAGTTTCTTTGGTTTATTCTATAAATCTTTATTGTATTCTATTCTTTATTTTGTTGCCGGTGTGTAGCTTAATTATTTATTGATTATCTATCCTTTGTTTATTGATATCCTGGCCTTTTTCTTTGAGTAGATACATATTAGATTCACCGAGTATCTTTTATACTTATCCTTTCATTTTTTTCCCCTTTCCAGGTGCAAAGTAGGAGGCAAAAATCCCATCTTTTGGTTCTCTGTGGATTCATGCAGTATCAGTAATCACAATGTAATTATATTTAACACTGTATTTTGTATATATTCTATAGTTGCTCCATAAGTTGTATAATGGCATAGTTAGTCTATACTTATGTATGTATGGCATATTATGAAATTTAATGAATATTATGGCTTGATATGATAGTAATTACAGCCAATTGCAAAATGAATTAAGGACAGGTTATAGAATGCTAGAAGGTCAGAATGAATAGTAATTGAGTAATTGATTGTTATATGTGATACTAGGTTCTACAGGTGTCGGTTGCCTCTAGCATCTCCAGCATCCTAGGACCATCGCGTCCTGAAATTGGGACGTGACAGAGGTGGTATCAGAGCATAGGTTACAAATGAATAGTAACTAAATATAGTATGGGTAGAGTTAAGTAAACCATGGAGCATAAGAATTTTTGTTTCGTCTTTTGTTGTATTAGTTGAGTATGTATAAGTATTTTGCGTTTCTGTAATGTACTAAGTACGTTGTTCTATTTTCTTACAGTTTAATAGAGATGTCTGACGACAGAGGCAGGGATACCAGAGAGGTAGATGTAGCCTTTAATGAGTCTTTTATCAGAGAATTTTTAGAGGGACCGTCCATATCTCAACGGATGATAGAGGATACAAAGAGGAGTGATGACCCCTGGAGAATGGAGATGATGCAGGGATGATGGAATTACGTCGAGAATTAGCAGATTTGAGGCGGGAACGACAAAATATGCCACCACCACCAGTGCCAACAACAACACCAACTCCAGTTGTACCATCAGTTCCTACTCCAGCTCCTGTGTTTCCAGTTGTAGTTCCTGGAGAGCCTGCTGTATAGGGAGCCCTCTTAGTTATTGATGAGGGCGGAGTTACTATGTTTAGCTTTCTGAAGCTTAATCTGCCTGAATTCAGGGGTGATAGAGGTAATGAGCCAATTGATTTTCTGGAGCAGATTGAGAGGGTAGTTAGGAGACTACCTTGTTCAGATGTTAGAGCAGTTGAGCTAGTTGGATTATTACTAAAGGGGAAAGCCTGGACTTGGTTTTCTCGATGTATGGATCCCAAGTTATATTGTGATCATCCTCATACTTAGGTAGTGTTCAGACATGGATTGATTGATGAGTTTTTGATAGAAGGGGTGAAAACTAGGAATTTGATCTAGTTTGAACAACTTGAGCAGGGAAACAAGACAATTGAGGAGTATGCTGAGGAGTTTATTAGGTTGAGCAAATATGCTATACAGATTGCTCCTACTGAGACAGATTTGATTAGCAAATTCAGGAGAGGTTTGCATGCTTCACTTCATAATGCCCTGCTTGCTACAAAGTTTACATCTCTTGTAATATCCCAACAAACAAAACAATAGATAGTGAGATAGAACAGTAGACAATATATGGATATTTTGAATTATAGAAATTAATGAAGCATTAATTGAAGTATGAATAGGCTCAATAGATTATTGAAATATACAGAGAATGATAGAGAGTAACACTCAGGAATTTTTGAGCCTCAACCAGGCCTCTTTTGAGATATTGTCCCGGAAAATATCGGTGTTAATTACACTGCTGGAGAAATAGCAGTCCGACTAATTTTAGAATTTTTGACCCAAACTTAGGAGGATTAAGTTAGTTAATTTTATGTGAAATTATAGTGAATAGAAATAATTGAAAAATATTTTGGAATACTGAAAATAAGAGTAATGACAAAATCGTAATTTATGGCAACTTTAGGGGCAAATTTGAAAATTCACTATCTTGGATCCAAAAATGACCCAGAACTATTTTTAAATGATAGAACAACCTAAAATAATATATTTCACTCCCCATACTTGAGGTTATATCTAAACAAAATAGATATAATAAATTACAGAAAGTTTCGGGGTCAAAATGCAATTAAGAAAAATTTTAGGCTAAAGTGTAATTAAGCAAAGTTGTGGGACCCACCCATTTATATCAAATTCATTAGGAATTGGACACCTAGCAAAAATCTAGAAAATTCCTCAATTATTTATATTTCTTTTATCTTTTGACTTTAGCATTTATAAGAGAAAGAGGATGGAATTTTACTCCCTCAAAACAAAAGCAAACCGTGCAACCCATGGAGAAATAATTAAAAATATTTTCTCCCTTTTCATAGATAAATCAAAGCCAATCTAAGGAAATAGATGGAAAGAAGAGAAGTGGTGAAAGAAATAGATGGAGATGGAAGTTGATGTCAACATTATTTTGGGAGAAATAAGAGGATGAAATTCAAGAATTTAATTCAAGGTAAAGTTTTTTAAACTTCAGTTTTAGTTTAATTTAAGAGTTCTATTGTTTGATTTGGCAAATAATTAGGCTATTTGAGCTAAGAGTGTAAAGAATGTTCTAAGGTTTAAGTGGATTCTAAAATCTGATTTGAGGTAGTAATTTTTGGCTAGTATTCTAAAATTTTAATGACTGAATTTGAGGATGGCCAAAACATTAAAGTTGTAGATAAATATATTAATTATATGTATGTAAAATAAATTTATAAAATTCAAAGTGAAGAAAGAGTTATTAAGTAAAAACTGTGACTGATTCAGAATTAGGGCTATTAAAAATGCTACTGTTTTTTTATTGTACATAATGATAGAGACAAAATTAGAAGAATTGTTTAACATAAAAAGTGTTTATTTATGTCTTATATATAATCTTATAAGAAGGGTTTTTTAATTGAATTTGTAGTTTATGAGATATTAGGTCATAAGTATAATCTGCCTAGATTGACTGATAAACAGAACATAGGCTACTGAATTCTATAGATATGAGGACCTTAAATTTTGAATTAGAGAAAATTTTAAACATTAATGATGTTCATTTATATGTTATTTAAGTTAATATAAAATGTTTGTAATTGGATGAGCACAAAATTAATTATAGGCATGAAAACAAGGTTTGTTTGGATAGAGATTTCAGGGCAGTAGTTTAATTTTGGAAATTCATTAATAATTGAACAATGATCAAAATATTCTAAAATTTGGATATGTTATAATATTATATGTTTATTTTAAAAAAGAAAAATAATTGCAGTAATTGGATAAGTATGGATTGAGTTATGTGATAAAATAGTACAGACTGCTAAAATAGGATTGCAGGCAAAATGCAGAGTAGCAGGGCTGGTTATAAGTCTAAGTTTAAATTAACACCATAAATTGTGTAGCAGTGGGATAAATGTGAATTTTGGATATATTAAAGATAATATGTCTAGTTTAAGTAGGAACAAGAATTAAAGCAATTGGATAAGTATAGAGAGAGATATGAGTAATGGAACACAGGCTGCCAGTAAAGAATTTCGCATAAAAAAACTTGAATAATTTGAAAATTCTTAAAAATTTCTTTAATATAAGTAATGTAACTCTATGTTAAATAGTATCTAAATAGAAATTAATTGAATATATAGACTCAAGAATGAATGAAAGACAATGATGAGTACTATGAGCATGTGAGCAATGAACCAAAGAAATGGAAATGGAAACGAAAGGAATAAGTAAAGTACAATAGAAAATGCTCTATGAGGTGAGTAATGTATACCTCATTATGCATATCCATGTCTTGATAACCAATGAACATATTTCCTTCTTGATTAAAATGTCACTTTGCTATTGTTGATCATTCTTTGATCATTCTCAAAGATTAAAATCATCCATATTCATTGATTATTATTGATATTAAAATGCCTATTGTTCTTGATTGATCATGTACCCAAATGTTTCCAAAAGTATGTATACCAAATGTTTAGCCACATTCCATGATGTTTATTGTTAATTGCTACCTTTGTATCAAGAAAAGAAACCAATACTTGATTAATGAAATATATTGACATTGATTGACAAGTAAGCCCATGTGTATCGATTGAAAGCCATTGAACCGTACTGTTCCAAATGAATACTTAATATTGTTATTGATTTCCATTGGCCTATTTACATGAGATTTGAAAGAGCTGTCTCCCGACGGGGTAGTAGGTACATACCATCGGCAATGTGGACATTGATTTACATGGAAGCCTAGCTGGGAAGGGTTAACTATCCTAGCCATAGGGCCTAGTCAGCCCTATGTACATGATACGAGATTGATATGAGATTATACGTGTTCATGACCCTTTATCTATCTTATCTACATGATACAAGTATTGTTTACCTGTTTATTAATTCCAAGCTTATATCTTACTGCTTACTATTATTGGCCATTCTTTCATCGATTTGATTGTTACATATTCCAAACTTCCAAAGACATTTGGTGCGCAAATTAATTAACCATGACACATAAAAATGAATTTATTGATATCCATTCATTGAAATTATTGATACTTGAATACTATTGTTATCTTTTGTTATCATATGCTTATATCTCATGTTTAATGATGTATACATGCTCACTGTGTATTTTTATTCACCTTATTGTGGTTTATAATTTTTACAAGAATGAGATAGAGAAGGCTGATTCCAAGTCAGTTTCTTTTCCAACTTAGAATGTCAAGTACATCGAGGTAGAATTTTATTTTCTAAAGGTCATAAGTGTCAACTCATAGAGCTCTATGGTACTGTGTATAATTAGATGATTAAGTATTATAGTGATATATTAACAGTGAAGTAATTGACATTTAAGTGACGTTAAAATGTAATGTGATTTGCTATTAAAGTTTAGTAATGAATGACTATAATGTGTAATGCTTAATGATAATAATAGTGAAGTGATAATGGCAGTGATACGAAAAAGTTAAAATCAATTCACATGTTTCAAAAGAGATTTAGAAGTGCTATGTATGTCTGTGAAACTGTGAAGTTGAGGGTATAAGGGAGGCAAATTATTGGGAGTGCAAATTTTTTTTTTTTTTTTTTTTTCAGACTATATAATTTTTGAAAGACCTTATTTTGGGTCTGGAATAGCATTAAAAATTGCAAAGAACACTCTGGAAAAATTTATGTAAAATTTATAAGTAATAAAGGGGATTTAAGCATTGATGAATGAGTTAAGGTTGATTGAATGATTGATAATTGGATTGTTCATGGATTTTACAGGTTTTCAGTGACCTTAGGTCTACCTGTGCCCTAGGACCATTGAAGTCCAAAAGTGGGTCGTGACATCTCTGACTACTATCATTGACAAGGCCAATCAGATGGAGGAAAAGTACAAGTCACAGAGTGCCAAGAGAGATCAGAAAAGGAAGGGAGGACCCAAATCACAGGGTAGATGAGGGGAGAGTAGCTCCCAACCTAGACAAATTGAGCCAGTGCCCAGGTTTGATTAGAGACCTTCGTCTGGCAGTCAGAGGAGGAGGACACAGAGTAGGGGACCTTTAGTGCAGTCAGCATTAGCATATTCATAGGATTCTTCTAGACCTGCTACTTATATGCCCAGTATGCCTATTTGCAGTTTTTGTGGTACAAGGCACAAAGGGGAGTGTCGATGACAGACAAGTGTCTGCCTAAAATGTGGGGAGTATGGTCATTTTATTAGCAGATGTCCTTTATGGGGTGATCAATAGCCTTCAGCATCAGTGTCCTAGCCTACTATTCAGATAAGTCATAATGTAGCTAGAGAGGCTCCAAGTAGGGGGCAGAGGCAGAGGTCAAGCGAGTTTTTGTTGTAAATGCTTAAGAGGTACAGAGATCAGAAAATGTGGTTATAGGTACGATTCTTATACATAATGAAATAGCAGATGCATTGTTTGACTCTAGTGCTACATATTCTTTTGTCTCGCTACAATTTGCACCACAGTTAAAAAAAAAAGAGAGATAATTATTAAGTGTGCCTTTAGAGATAGCCACACCTATGGGGGAGAGTATATAAGTGAATTATTTTTATTTGGATTGTGTGATTGAGGTCGATGATAATATTCTGTGTGTTGATTTGATAGAACTGCTTATGTTAGAGCTTGATGTGATACTTGGTATTGATTGGCTTATGACTTATCGTGCAGTTATTGATTGTTATGAGAAGAGAGTTAAATTCTAGCCTAAGGGGCAACTAGAGTTTGAATTCTGGGGTGATAGGCATGAATCTAGAATTAGTTTTGTTTCTTCTATTCAAGCTAAAAGGATGATAGGAAAGGGTTGTTCAACATTCATGGCTCATGTGATAGATGTGCAGAAGACTTCTACAGGGATTGATCAAATACCAATAGTCTGAGAATTCCCTGATGAATTGTCAGGCTACCTCCAGATGGGGAGATAGAGTTTGAGATTGAGGTGTATTCAAGCACTGATTCGATATCCATTCCTCTGTACATAATGGCTCAAGCAGAACTGAAAGAGTTAAAAGTGCAATTGCAGGAGTTATTGGATAGAGGATTTATTAGGCCGAACAGTTCTCTGTGGGGTGCTCTAGTGCTATTTCTGAAAAAGAAGGATGTCTCTCCGTGGATGTGTATTGATTATAGGCAGCTGAATAAGGTGACTGTAAAGAATAAATATATGTTGCCACAAATTGATAATCTGTTTGATCGATTGCAGGGTGCTAGTCATTTCTCAAAGATTGATATGAGATCTAGGTATCACCAGTTGAAAATCAAGAAGGGAGATATACCTAAGACTGCTTTTATGACCCGGGATGGATTTTATGAGTTTCTGGTATTGCCATTCGGGTTAACGAATGCACCGGCTGCATTTATAGATTTGATGAATAGGGTATTTAAGCCATACTTGGATAAGTTTATCATAGTGTTCATAGATGACATTCTTATCTATTCTAGGAGTGAGGAGGAGCATTCAGAGCATCCGAGGATTGTACTACAGACACTTCGAGAGCATTAATTGTATGCTAAGTTGTCTAAATGCCAGTTCTTGTTAACTAAAGTGTGTTTCCTTAGTCATGTGGTATGTAAAGATGGTATCAAGGTAGATCCTCATAAGGTTGAAGCAGTTGCAAATTGGCCTGGCCTACTACTATTTCTGAGATCCGTAGTTTCCTTGGTATGACAGGATACTATAGAAGATTTGTGAAGGATTTCTCAAAAATTGTTGCTCCATTGACTAAGTTGACTCAAAAATAGGAGAGGTATCAGTGGACAAATGAATGTGAGAGCAGTTTTCAGACTTTGAAGTCTTGCCTCACGAGTGCTCTAGTGTTAGCATTGCCATTAGAGGATGATAAATTCACAGTGTAGTGTGATGCTTCCATAGTTGGATTAGGATGTGTTCTGATATAGATTAGAAGGGTGATTGCTTATGCTTCTCGGCAGTTAAATAAGCATGAGATGAACTATCCGACACATGTTTTAGAGATGGCAACAGTGGTGTTTGCATTAAAGATATGAAGACATTATTTGTATAGGTCTAAATGTCAGAGATATATTGATCATAAGAGTTTGCAGTATATATTTCAACAAAAGGATTTAAACCTCTGGTAGCACAAATGGGTTGAATGTAACACCAAGTCCTAACCGAGCCTAGTATAGTTAAGGACCTTCGGGAAATTTTGGTTAAATTATTAGAAATTATTTTGATGTACTTATATCTGTATTTGATTGTTAATTGCTTGTTTGTATAAAATAAAATAAACAAATAAAAATAAAATAGCCAAATTAGGTTACAAAAAATGATAGGACTTAATTGCAAAAGGAAATAAAATTTAGGGATTTAGTTGATATTTTGTAAGGACTCAATTAAAGCAAAAGTGTAAGAGTAGGGAGTGAATGACACTTTCACTCATCATGATTCAATGGAATAAAGTATTGGTGCATTATAATCCAAGGGATGCATGTGTAGGTTTCAAAGTACACTTTATGAGATTGCTTGCATGTGATTATATGGAAAAAGTCCACTAACTAATAAAATACTCAAACAAATTCTACATGTTGCTTCTTCCATCAAGAAAATCGTGAGCCACCTTAAGAAGAAGAAAACTCCTTCATGGTTTCGGCCATTAGAGGAAAATTAAGGTTTTGAAGAAATTTTTTTAAGTTTGAGTGTAGATTATCATCAATACTTCCATTTCTTTAAGCTAGGTTCAAACTTTCAATTGGGTGAGATATTGGAGGAGCTAGGGTTCGACCATTCTTAGGAAAATCTTAAGGTAAGTTTAAAATTTTTGGTTGTTTAATGATTAATTAGCATTTAAATGTTGATTTGGATGATTGATTTGAGAAATTAAACATCTAATGGGTAGTAATGCATTGTGGCCGAATTGAATGGGGACAATTTAGGGGGAAAATGATTTGGTGGTATAATGGAGCAATTGATTGTATAAATGTTGTTAAATGGATTCAATTGATGTTAATTGAATGATTTAATTAATGTTGTATTTCAATTGTGGATGAGGCATGGAAACTGAATGGAAATTAGGGTTAGATGTGAGGAACTCTTGCACATTGTTCCAATTGGGTGTTTAAATTTCAAATTGATATATTGAATTGACTAATTGAATGCTTAAATTGAAGAACAAACACAAAAGGAGGAAAACCCCCTTTGGACGAATGCCCTAGGTTGGGGGAAAGATGGAATTGGCTTAGTTTTGGTAAAATTGAATGCTTAAATGTTTAATTGGTAGGTTGAATTGTTCAATTGTAAGTATAATTGGGAGAATTAATATTGGATTGGGAAAACCTCCCTTAATTAGGGCAAAAATGAGGAATTTGATTAGAATATGTGTAATTGAGCTTGAGATTATGGAATTGATGTGTTTAATTGTTGAATTATGAAGTTGAATGGGAAAAATTAAGCTTAGAGGTCATATCCCTTTGTAGACCGAAATGCTTTTGAACTAGGGTTAGGGTTTATAAGGTGAATTATATGTATAATTTGTTAGATGTGTGTGATATGTTTAATTGATAGGTATTTGAAGCAAATAGGAAGTAATTAGTATGCTTGAATTGAGTTTGAGATGAGTTTAGGTCTTTATGACTTATAAAGTTCAAAATACTTTGGCATGAAACCTAGACTTGAACGTGAGCCCAAACTTATTTTAATATGTTAATATACATGTGAGTTAATGTATTGTATAAAGAATATGAGGTTTAAATATTTGTAGCCCAAGTTAGGCTTTGGCCGAATGGCCTATGTGTGCTAGAAAGGGAAATTTATCATTTGATAGGAAATGTAACCATTGATTATGTATATGTATGTATTTGATGTGTATTGTGTATATGTGTGATGATTTGAAGTCTTATGGAGAGTATACATATATAATTAGGCGAGCCTCTCGAGGAAGGGACAAGTCGAGTAGTCGCCGCGACAGTTAGGGGGTTGACAGGCTAGCTAGGAGCTACGAGCATTAGCTAAGTTTTGGAAGTAAGTTTTTATATACAATTATTGCATATATACATTATATGGCATAACATATGCATTTGAATTGATTTGATACATAAAAACCCTAATTTCATTTGAAATGTCCAATTGGCACCTAAAATGACCCTC
>CANXYC011790485.1:0-25772 GCA_948193065.1 Aleurites moluccanus
TTTGATAGTGTTTGATGTAATGAATCTATTGATGTATTTTTCATTCTAAACAAAAATCATTTGGACGGCTAAAAGTGCATTAGAAATTTTATATATTATATTTAACGGTCTAGATTTAACGCATTTCTAATGCATTTTTAGCCGTCCAAATAATTTTTGTTTAGAATGAAAAATACATCAATAGATTCATTATATCAAACATTATCAAAATATAATTTTTTTAAATTTTTTTAAAATTTTTTAAGTAGCAAAAATTAACCACATGAGAGGCTGCTGTGTAAAAAAACACAGCAGCTCCCTCAACCCGATTCCTCTCTTTAATATTCCATATCATATTCAAGTCTTAATTTCCTTCTTGTTAACAATTATAATAAAATATTTTATTAATTTTATAAGAATTATATTAAAATAGAGGGTTATTTTATTTTATAATTTATTCCTTTACATAATTTCATTTGAAGAAAAAAGAAAAAAAAAAAAGTGCACAACCATATCCACAGAATCATAAACTCCATTCTAATCCAAATGTGTAATGCAAGTACCATATTTTGCTGTTTATACACACCCAATTTAAAGGCCTTTAATGATTTGGACTGCCAAAACCATATATATATATATATATATATATATATATATAAGTGAAAAAAAAAAAAGATTGCCAAATTTAGTACCCAGAAATATTAAATAAGAACATGGGAATAATAACTTTTCCAATGAGTTGTCCTAAAATTGTGATACCCTAATCCATTAATATACAATAATAATGAAGTTTATTTAACAATTCAAATTAATATAAAATCACCATCGATCGCTCTCAAATTTTCTACCATGTCCAACCTAGCATGTGAATGCATTGATGGAGAGACATTTAAACTTGGGCAACCTACTATTTACTAATTCATTTTCTTTTTCAGAGATGAAGGTTTTTTTGACACATCCCTATCAAGAGTTCATTTATTCCATTTTTTTAAATTGAATGAGTACTCATTTAGATTTTGATATATCAAAGAAAAATGTATATGTAATTAAGAATAATATTATTTATTTTATTCAACGATAAGCTATAATATTGATAATATTTTAATTCATTTTTGAATATTGTATTATTAAAAAATTTGTATTGGTAATTGATATAAATTTAGAAGAGTTATCTTTAAAAACTAGTCATTAGATTTAGAGATTTCATTTTTATATTAACCTTTTAAATTATTTGTGTTTAATTACTATGAAATTTTCAACACATTATACTTTTAACATTCATCCAAGTAATAATTGAGTTAAAATAATTTTTTATAAAAATTTCTTGATATTTGATCAAACAAATAATAAAATTGGGTGATGATAATTTTGAAACTTATATATACCGAGTGAATAGATTATTGAAAATCTATATAAAACAAAGAGAGAATTGAAAGAACTCATCATCAATGAAAATCCAATCCAAAATATAATAAGGGTTGTGAAAATACCACTTTTTTAGTTTATAACATATTAAAGTGTATTTGAACTAACAATATAATATATATCAATGATGAAATGATAATTTATATAATATCATAATAGCTCTTGATTATAATAAGATAAATCAAACTCTAAGATCTCTCCCTAAAAAGGAAAGCCTCTTGCTATCATGTTAAGCTCTTAGTTAATTACATGCATTTGAATATGATGGGCTATCAAAAAGAGAATAGAATTCTGATACCGACGTATCTATATCTAGTTAGTTATCAAATTCTAAAATTTCGTTTATAGGTTAGGTTATTGCTATAAAAATTTATTTATACTTTATTTCCCTATCTAAGGCTCCGTTTGATTTAATTAGTCGTAACAATTATTAATTATTACTTATAATTGTTAATTAATGGTTGATAGCTAATAACTGATGATTGTTAACTAATAGTTGATTGTTAACTAATAGTTGATTGTTATAAGTATTTAGTAAAATTATTATTAACTGTTAATTATTAATATATTTAATAATTATTAAGGATAAATATAAATATTTATTTTTTTATTTAAATATTATTTTTATAAGTTAATTTAATTTTTTTACTTTAACAAACATGAATTTTTTAAAAAAACTTCAATTTTATTTTTATTTTTTAATTTCAAATAATAGTTATTTTCTCACGTAACAGTTAATAGTTATAAAAAAAAATAACCAAACGATTTGATATAGTTTTTGAAAATAAAAGAGTTAAAAGTTGCATAAAAAATCTTTATCAAATACCCACTAAATTATGCTTAATCAATTTGGATAGTTAGTGATTTTACAAATCTTAATCATTTGAAAATTGATATTATATTTAATTTTTTTTATAATTTAATGTTTAGAACTCAAATTAAAATTTAGAATAATTCAAAAAATTAGTATTTAAAAGGACATAATAAATTCATATATTCATGAAATATTTGGAGAAAATATTCTTAAAATTCAAGAAATTTGTTAAAATCCATAGATTTGCTATCTCTTATTGGTAAATTTAAGACACAACTTTCTAATGTGTCAATCTTGCCTGCCATTATTTGATATGAGTTCAATATTATATTTGTGTGTTCAAAACTCAAAGGCATAAATAGAATATTTGCCATTTTATTGTACCATTAATAGAAAAATAAAACTACTCAAATCAATTATATAATAAGTGAATTCTTATTTTATTTACCAATTATATATGAGAGATTTTATTTTACCTCTTCATGAATCTTTGTATATCTGTTTAGTTTAGGCATTAAAAGGCAGACAAAAGCGCTCCAGTAATATCAACAATTTATATTAAAAAAAAAAAAAAGCATTTGACAAAACTAAAAAAAACGAAACTGGCTATTATTATATTTTAGCGCTGAGATTTAAAGAGGTGAGAGACTACCGGCTGAAATTATTTAATTTTTACGAATGAATTCTTTGAGGATCGGATGGAGCAGACGGTGCTATGTTTCTTAGTTTGATCGTTTATTAGATTATTGTCCCATTTTTTTCTTTAAAAAAAAAAAAGCATTTGTCAAAAATAAAAAAATTAGAAGTTCAGCCACTGATTTTGAAATTTATAACCAAAATACTGACTTTTAAATTAGGTGATGATATTTAAACGATATATTTCAAAAAATTTATGGATTGTAGTCAAAATTTATAAATTATTTAAAATTTATTATTTAACATAATTTTTTATTTTAAAAATTTTTGAAATCTGACATAAAATATGAGATTTTATAAAATTCATCTTAATAAATAAAAGATTTTATAAATTTTTTTTTTTTTTATAAAAATATCATCAAAATTCATAAATTTCATTTTTATTCCAAACAAGTAAAATTTTATAAATTTATGAAATAAAAAAACTTAAATTTTTAATTTTATGAATTTTGATAAATTTTATAAATTTTAAAATTCTCAACACAAATGTGGTTAACGGTTTTTGAACATAACTATGAATGATTTACTTTACATTTTATATATAGGGGTGTATATATAGGGGTGTTTGAGTAAAAATTTTATTTTAAAAATATTGTTTAAAAAAAATTACAATATTTAGTTTCTTTTTTTTATTTTAAAATAACATTTTAAATTAATTACTTTAATATTTTAAAAAAATTATTTAGTATTTTTCAAAATTATAAAGGTGAAATCTCAATTATAATTAGCACACAAATTTAAATTTATAATTTCACCCTTGTATGTATATATAACCCTATAGTGTGAAAAGAAATTGTCCTTCATACTAATATTTTTTTTGTTCGTTGATTTTGAAACTATAACGGGGGTGATCAATTGATGATTTGAGCCCCATATAAAGCCATTTAAAAAAAAAAAAAAAAAAAGAAAAAAGAAAAAAAAAACTCTACCAGTACTGTAAAAAGAAAAACAAAAATAGGTGTAATTTTTTTTCTTTAGAAAATAGAAATAGCTATTATATAACTGGCCACCCAAACAGTCATGGTGGGCTAAATTGACAACTGTTGATGGAAACTTCTGAAACCAAAAATAGGTGTAATGTTTAAAGTTAAAAATTAAAGAGTTAGTTGGCAGTTGGAGTGAAAGAATAATATGAATATTTACAATATTGATTTATCCAAATTATAAATGAATAAAATGGGCTAAGATATACATGCAAATTTGCCATTCATAATCATAATCATATATAAGATCATAAATGGTTGAAAAAGAAGAAAAATAAAAGTTTAATTAGAAATCTACCTGTCTATATTGTATTAAAGTGTTGGTAGCTAAGCTATATATTGCCTGCTGCTAAATTTATGAAAGCTTTAAGGGTAGCTATGTTTGGTCATCATAATTATTGTCCAAAGTAATTATAATTTTATTAGTCTCTCTCCCGTTACCAACTACTAATTCCTTTCCTTCCCTACATATACTATTCACTTTTCTTTTCTGCTTTATATATATATATTTCTGTATACTTTTTCACTAGAAATATAACTATGTACTATTTATAAATTACTCTTCTTTCTATCTATTTATTATATATATTTATTTATAGTCCGTACACCTATTGCTTTTTTTTGTATAAATTCTCTTTTAGGGTTTTGATGGTTATTTAATAATGGAGATAGAGCAGGTTTTTACTTGTAATGGCGGTGATGGTGGTGGTGGTGGAGATGTGGAGGCAGGCGGAGGAGGAGTAATAGGAAGTAAGTACTTGGTATGGCAAGACTTAACAGTGGTGCTGCCAAATTTTAGTGAAGAACCAACAAGGAGGTTACTTAATGGGCTTCATGGGTTTGCTGAGCCTGGTAAGATTATGGCTATTATGGGTCCTTCTGGTTCTGGCAAATCCACTCTTCTTGATGCTTTAGCAGGTTTTTCTTCTCTCTCTCCTTCTCAGGTTTATGGCATTAACCATATTAATTAAAATTAATTTGAGAAAAAAAATACTTCTTTTAATTAATTTTTTATAAGAGTACTACTATAGTATCAACTGATCAGTTTTTAAGGCAAATAATTTTTTGGATATCTTACAGTCAAATGCTGATTTTTTCTAAGTTTACTAAACAGATAATTAGTTTTTTTTTAGCCAGAATTAGTTTTCTTACGCTCGAAAGACTAAAAAGTGTACCAAGCACGAATTAATTAATATTTTGCATTGGATTTCTTAATTCACTACTCATCTTTTACAGTTTGATTCTCAAATTTATTTTATGTTTTATTTCTTATTTCACGTAATTTTTTATGCGTCATATTATTAATTTTTTAAAATATTTTGACATAATATTTTTTATAAATGATATAACGTATGAAAAAAATATATAAAATAAGAAATGAGATGAATAATAAGATAGATAATTCAGATTGCTCATTTTAAGATAGTTAATTTTGATGATTTTTTTTTTAATAATTACAAGAATTACAACTTAAAGTTTTATGTGTTTTAAGGAAAATCAGTTGAGTTGGATGAGAAACGAAATTAAAAAGGCGTAATTAAGAACCTCAAAACCTTAATTAAACATATTAGTCACAATGATTAAGGGGATTTTATGATATATAATCCCAGACAGGCTTTTATGATTCTGGGTCTGATGAATTAATTGTCTTTAATAATGAATCTCTAAGAAACTAGAATATCTTGTATGTGATGGGCCTGATGGCCAATGCTTCTGTTGGTCCCTCACAGTTTATAAGTGATATTATCTGCCATTGCTAACATCATTGTAAAATTGCAATGAGTAGTTATATTACAATATGCTCCCCCTATTTTTTTTATATGTCATTTAAAATTTTATATACATATTAAAATACTTATTAATTAAATTCAAAATAATTTATTTAATTTTATATTCTTAACTTTATTTTAAATTAAATTATTATATTATAATTAAATACTATAAGAATAAAATAAGAAAAAATAAATAAATATTATTGTAAAAATTTAAAATAATAATTAAAAATAAAAATTAATGAATATCTAAAAGACAGATAAAAAAAATAGAGGAAGTATGTGGCTGTGTAGGTTGATCGATTTAATGCATTTGCTGATTTCTGAGAAATTCCCACTTAAAGCTCTTGAAATGCATGGTTCCATGCTGACACTTATTCTCCCACTTGCATGATTCTAAAAATTTCAATTTTGATGTATGCTTAATTGGTGTTTTAATTTAATAATAAAGATTGATTTTAAATTTTGATCTAATAATAAAGATAAGATTATTTAAAAACTGTATTTGATTTTGAATTTTATCAATGATAATTTTTTATAATAATGTAGATCGAAAATTTTTTATGCGAATTTAATATATCATGTTAAATTATAAATTAATTAATAGTAATAAAATATATTAAATAATAATCATCTCAAAAATTAAATATAATAATTAATTATTTAAATTATTAAGTATATTTATCGATATATCATATCACTATTAATTAACATATCTAACGTGATGGAATATAAACCCTACTACCATCCATTTATAAATTCATCAATAATTTTCTAATAATATAATATTAATTATATTATCAGTGCATACTCCCATCCTACGATGAATGCTTGTCTTTAAAATCTCAATTTCAGTGAAATATACTTTATTAATATTTTTTCTAATAATAAATATTTATTTGATTAACCATGAAATAAAAATGAAAATTCAAAAAAATTAAATTAAAGAATCTTGTTTCAAATTATTTTTTAAATAATAAATAAAATAGGATTGAATTGAAAATTATATATTTAAATTATATCATTTTAATATAAATTAAAGTTATTCAAATAAAAAAATATTAAAAACATTTTAAATTTTTATGAAACTAATAAAAAAATAAAATTTTATATTAAAAATTACATTTCTTTCTCAAATCCAAAGTAAATAAAATATAATCTAAATATTATGGTGAGTGTGTGTGTGTGTATATATATATTCCTCTTGAGTTGGGAACATCTAAGGGCCATCAACTCTATCAATTTTAATACTGTTATTAAAATCCCAATACAATATATACTTATTTATTTGTGATATATCTTTATCATAATATTTAAGAATAACCTTATCAAGCCAACCAATTCAATATTTTGCATGGGACAAGTCACTGTCTTTCTTTTTGTGATGAGTCAAACTCTTTCAACTGGCTCCATACCATGCAATTATTTTCCAAACCTTAATTAATGGTCATCGGTTCCTTACTTGCCATTGAAAGCTCAATCACCTACAACTTTGATTCAGCAGGTGAAATAGAAAGTTTAAATTTGTTATGATATGACCTAATATTAAAGTAACAATAATTCTCTCTTTTTTACATAAAAAATTTCTTAAAAAGAAAAATAATGTCAGAGATTTCATATTAAATTTATTTAAAATGAGACAGATAATCGATTACTGGGTAAGTTAATTTCCTTGAAATATACTGCAGGTAGACTTTCAGGAAATGTTATCATGACAGGAAATGTTCTAGTTAATGGAAAGAAGAGGAGACTGAGTTATGGTGGTGTTGTAAGTTATTTATATTTTCTTATAATACTGAAATTCCCCAGAAATAAATAAATAGTATCTTCTTGTTCTAAATTAATAAAATGTGGGTTTTCAATTCAGGCTTATGTAACACAAGAAAATACATTGTTGGGAACTCTAAGTGTTAGAGAAACTTTAACCTACTCAGCTCATTTAAGGCTTCCAAGCAGCATGAGCAGAGAAGAAATTGAAGGAATTGTAGAAGGAACAATCATGGAAATGGGTTTACAAGATTGCTCAGATAGGCTAATTGGAAACTGGCATTTGAGAGGGATTAGTGGTGGAGAGAAGAAAAGACTAAGCATTGCACTTGAAATCCTGATAAGACCACATCTTTTATTTCTTGATGAACCTACTAGTGGACTTGACAGTGCCTCAGCTTTCTTTGTTATTCAAACTCTTAGAAATATTGCTCATGATGGAAGAACTGTTATCTCTTCAATTCACCAGCCAAGTAGTGAAGTTTTTGCGCTCTTTGATGATCTTTTCCTGTTATCTGGTGGTGAAGCTATTTATTTTGGAGAAGCTAAAATGGCAGTAGAGGTAGCAAATTTTTTTTAAACTTTGTTATAAGTTTGTTTGGCATTGAGATTGAAACTGTTCTTAACAGCTCAAACAACAACGTAATCCCAATCTAACATGAAGGCTTAATCTTGCAGTTTTTTGCTGAAGCTGGATTTCCTTGTCCGAGTAGAAGAAATCCTTCTGATCACTTTCTACGATGTATTAATTCAGACTTTGATCTTGTTGCTAAAGCTTTTATAGGAGCTCACAGGGTACGTGCAGTTTCCACAAATTTTGAAATTTTTTTTATTACTAGTTAGGAAATTTATAATTGTAAGATATGACAAAATTTTAGGTAGGTTATTATTTACCTTAACCCTTTTTCTTTGAAGCTCGAGTCATAACTTAGTGCAACCCTCTTTCTTTGAAACTCATGAGTCATATTTTGAAGTTGTGTTATAGAACATCGTTTACGTTATGTTATATTTATCTCTGCCAAGCAATTCGGGTTCATGCCCAATGAATGAACCATGGATGTAATTTTTCTCATTAGAAGTTTGATGGAGAAATATATAGATATTTTTCTCATTAGAAGTTTGTTGGAGAAATATATAAAGATAAAAAAAAAAGATTTGCATAAGATTTTCATTAACTTAAAGAAAACTTATAACAGAGTTCTAAGAGAAGTTTTATTATGAATGTAAAAACATAAGGAAATATAGATTAGGTATATATAAGTGTTGAAGAATATGTATGAAGGGGCAACTAATAATATGATTACGATTGGAAAAAATTCAAGTGATTTTTTTTTTTATCTCAGTTGGGTTGTATCAAAAGTTTACAGTAAATCCTTACCTCTTTACTTTAGTTATGAATGAATTAATGAAGTATATACATGAGAAAATATCTTAGTGCATGGTGTTTGCAGACAATATTATGTTGGTAGATGAGATACAAGAAGAAGTTAATAGAAAGTTAGAATCGTGGAGGAACACTTTTGAATCTAAGAGTTTCTAATTAAATAAAATCAAGATAGAATATATGCATTGCAAAGTTAGTTGAAGCGAAAGTAGGGATAATGGAGAAGTTAGTTTGGATGGAGTAGTATTGTCTCAAAACACTCGTTTTAAATGTTTAGATCCAATCTTTCAAGGAAATGGAGGTTGCTAGAAGGAAGTTAGTCATATAATATACAAAGGCTTATCACTTGAGTCCTATATGACCACAATATTCTCAATAAATTGAAAGGAAAATTTTGGCATATGATTATTCGACCGATTATGCTATATGGTAGTTAGTGTTGAATAATATAGAGACAACATGTACCAAAGATAAATGTAATTGAGAGAGAATACTAAGATGAATATGGAGTCATATTAGAATGGATAAAATATATAATGAAGGTATTAGAAATAAAGCGAGTCACATAAATTAAGGATAAAATGAGAGAATGAAAATTAAGATGATTTAAACATGTGAAACAGATACCTAAGATTCTAATTAGGAAAATTGAGAATATCGATTGAAGAGAAGAAAAAAGAAAAGAGTAGATATAAGCTAAATTGGACGAGAGAAATATAATATAATTTAAAAAAATACAATATGATTTAGAAACATTATAATTATCAAAAAACGTCTCTAAAATCATTTAGAGTGAAAATAAAGAATTCACATAGCGGATTCCAATTAATTTTATAATTAAAGTTGAGTTGAGTTAGTTAGAAAATATAGAAAATCTGAATATCAGTTTCTGCTTTATCATAGAATTTTGTATTGAAATTACTATTTTCTGTTTCTTCAACCCCAGGAAATTCAAATGCCGTCAGATTCTTTGGCAAATTTACCAACAGCAGGGATCAAGGCAGTGCTAATAAAGAAATACAAGTCCTCTAACTATGCAGCAAGGTCAAAAGCAAGGATAAAAGAAATCTTGGCTACTGTAAGCATTTCTATAAGCCAAATTCAAATTTAGCCCTCTTGAAAATTGTACTAATCAATAAATTTTGAAGTGAAAATCAACTTAAACGAATATATAGAAGTTATCGAATGTGAATTGTGTACTGCAGAAAGGGCATGAGATTAGCAGAAAAGGGGAAAGCCAGGCAGATTGGTGGAGGCAACTTTCAACATTGACACAGAGATCATTCCTTAACATGTGGAGAGATTTGGGTTATTATTGGGTAAGGATAGGTATTTACATAGCCTTGTCTATTTGCGTTGGCACCATCTTTTTTGATGTTGGAAGAAGCTATACTTCTATCTTAGCTCGCGGAGCTTGTGGAGGATTCATATCAGGATTTATGGCATTCATGTCCATTGGAGGCTTCCCTTCCTTCATTGAAGAGCTCAAGGTAAATTAATATTTATATATGATTCAGTATGCTCGCACGCCATGCCAAGGATGTCAAGCAGGTTTTTTTTTATAAAGAAATTAAGAACTTCCATTTCTGTTTTCCAAGCAGGTTTTTTATAAAGAAAGGCTTAATGGGCATTATGGAGTTGGAGTATATATTCTGTCCAACTTCCTCTCTTCCTTCCCATTCTTGACTGTGATGTCAATTGCTACTGCAAGTATTACCTTTTACATGGTGAAATTTAGACCTGAGTTTTCACATTTTGTGTATGCCTGCCTTGACCTTACAAGCAGCATAGCAGCGGTAGAGAGCTGCATGATGACTATAGCTTCTCTTGTTCCTAACTTCTTAATGGGAGTCATTATTGGAGCTGGATATATTGTAAGAACAAACGTTTTTGCGTCTTTTTACATGATATTATCCTTTCTTCAAAGATGATTTGTTAAATCAAAATGTTTGTTTTCAGGGAATTCTGATGATGACCTCTGGATTCTTCCGTTTGCTGCCTGATCTTCCCAAGGTCTTTTGGCGTTACCCAGTTTCTTATATCAACTATGGAGCATGGGGATTGCAGGTAATTTCTAATTAAGTGAATGTTTCTAGTAATTCTAGTAAAATTTGCCCTAAATTTTTTTTTTTGTATTGTTTTTTAATCTGTATAGAACTCACTGTGCTAGAGGCTACTCAATTAAGAATTTCTCCTTCCGAAACTTCAAATTTTAAACCCAAGTGCCCCAGTTTAGAATTCAAAGACTGAGCCTTAGTAACTCAGCACCGAAATCCATGTACATGTAATGTTAGGAATCTAATATTTTCAACACTGCCGTAATGAAAATGCAGGGAGCATACAAGAATGACATGATTGGGATAGAGTTTGATCCTTTAGTACCGGGTAAGCCAAAAATGAAAGGTGAAGTTGTTCTGAAAACCATGCTTGGCATTAATCTTCATCACTCGAAATGGTGGGACTTGGCTGCTGTTGTGGTCCTTCTCATAGCTTTCAGACTTCTCTTCTATGCCATTCTCAAATTCAAGGAGAAAACTTTGCCAGTGTTTCGTCAGCTCTATGCTCAGAGAACTATAAAACATATGAAGAAGAGACCATCTTTCAGGAAAAATTCACCCTTCCCCTCTTTGAGGCACCAAACTCTCCATCCTTTGTCTACTCAAGAGGGTCTCAACTCTCCAATTCACTAGCAGCATCACCAAATTAAACACATTACAATTATACTCGAGCTCTACCAGGGATCTTGGAAAAATATATGGTGAGGAGGAAAATTCAAATAAACATTCAAATACTGTCTGCCCTTTTCTTATTTGTGGCATTCGGAAAGAAGTGTTAATCTGTGGTACATAATTGCAATAACCAATGAATTTCACCACTTTCTCCAACGATTGCTTTTTTGCATGTGTGCAAAAATATTTACAGATAGCTGATGACCACACAACAGGTCCATTGAGATAATGGAATAAAACATAACTGGGTCAACTGCGTAAATTTTTTTGTATCACTCGGTTATATTCGAAGCATCATTTTTAAGCAGTAGTATCTCCCTTTTCCCCCACTTATTGCATAAAACTCCATATCTGTTTTATATAGGATTCATTTATAGGCAGAGGATTTTGCTTTTTGCATGACACAGGCTGCGTAACAATGTACAATTAATTGGAGTTCGTGAAAATTTTCTCTACCCAAGGTTTTCTACATGAAGCAAAGTTATAGTTCTCATTTTAATATAAAAGCAAAAGACCAAACCTGATTGTTTCACTTGGTCAACCCATCCGTTCACCTGCATCTTCTCTCTATCAATTTCAAGAACGTGATAACTGATTGCCTAACAAAATATCAACGGAAAACAGTTTTGTCAAATAACGTATGGGATCAGTAACATATTGACCACAAAGGGAACAATCCTAGTGCATTCTCGAAAGAGAAAATAAGCAAAAATCAAGCAATTTAAGTCTGAACTCCAAAAGCGTGGGGATAGAAATTACTGTCTTCATCTTTATTAAACTAGCAGTACCAAAATACATACAATTGCATACAATTGCTCTGTCCAGCCAACCTAATTGAAGACAAACTGCATCGGCCATTTCTGAAGAGAAAAGGAGATAAAACATATTCATCATCTCATAACAAAAACAAAAGCCATACTGGAGTAGTAATATCAGAATGCAAATATAAAAGAATTAAAAAAAAAAAAAAAAACTTGTATGATATATGTCATAATTTCTTAAACATCTATCTTATAAATAAAATCCTAAATAAAGCTATCGTGTTTTCCGTTTAAACAAAGAAACCAGTTCAGACTACAGAAATACTATAATAAGCTAATATATCTCATAAATAAAAACCAGAATTCCAATATCAAGAAATTGCATCAACTGATCACCAAGCTCATGCAACAGCATTAATTTCATAACTAGAAATAAACTAATTTTTTTTCTCTTTCAAAGAAATTGGAGTTTACAAATTGCACTAATTCCTCTATCAGTTCTAATTTAACACTAACTAAAATTACAAATGGAATGCTAAAATTGGATTGACCTTCCAACTCCACATAGTGAAATGGCTAATGTTTGTTCTCATTGGACAAACCATTTTCAACACGATTATCAAACACATGATAAGGAACTTCAAACATGGGCCTAGGAATTGCACGCGCACCAAAATCCTCTGGAAAAAATTCAAAGTCAGGCCCAAAGTTAAACTTGACTGTACAATTTGGTTGATTTGGAAGGGTGTACATTGAAGCAGCAGGGTAGTAACGACCACCATATAAATCCTTGAAAGCAACGCCTTGACATACCCCATTTTTGAAGAAAGATATCTCACTCCCTGCATGGCCGAATAATAATTTCGTTAAAAAGTAAACAAATGGCATCCCAATATAAAGCACAAATTACATATTGGTATCCCAAATTCAGAGAAAGGATCAAACCTTGCTTGCTATTAAAATTTCAACAAGTTTTCATAAACCAAACATAATGTAAAAATTATTTTCAGTGAAGACTGCAAATTCAAATTCAAGCACAATAAGACTCCTCAACTAGATGACACCATATACAAGTCAAACACAAGCAGAGCTAGACTTCATGTGCGAAGTCCTCTTCCCAGTGCAATGAAGGGCTGGGAATGATCATAAAAATATAAACTAAAAAAATTAAAATGGGACTGTCATCAGGTAGAACAAGCCACAATTAAATAAAAACACATTACTTTGCCAGCCAGATTGAAAGATCTAGTTTTTATGCGCTGCCGAAATTTATAATAAGTAGATTTCTAGATATCTGAAAGGAAGGGAAGAAAAACTGAGTCACAGCCAGCACAAGGTGGATCACTGTACATTCTTCTTTTTAAGCATTGAAATCCTACCCAATCAAAATTCACAGCTACCATTGGCAAAGAGCTATTTAGACCTTGAACATTCAGCTGACTGCCCCAAGACTCAGCTACAACTTCAAAATAAGATTCCAACATAAGCATATTTTCCCTACATTTTAATACAAATGTATTCCTGACACATATTAAGATAACCATGGTCCAACCAAGTTACATGCAGTACTTTTGGCTCGCTATGCAAAACCTTGAATAGTTTAGCTGATAGTTACAATAAATTGCAACTTCAAAATTAGTTTCTAACATGATAGACAACTCTTCATTTCTCTTACCAGTTCATTCTAGGATAGATTAGGATACACTCCTTTATATTTATACAATGAGTTGAACAATAAGAATAAAAGATCATCAATTCAAGTAGGCATTAAATTTGAAGAAAAAAAAGCAAATTTCATAGAAAGATGAAGGAAAGGAGCAAATGCACACATATAAGATCATAAACTTGCTTCAGAATTCACTTTAAACAAAAAGCTTAAGCAAATTTGGGGACAGTTATGATGCTATTTTAATAGCTATTTATGATGTTACATACAAGTAATCTCATCACATGACAATGCCCTATGGGATAGTATCCAAGGAACAAAAGCAAGAGGAAACCACAAAAGCACATATAATTAAAATGATATGTGCGCCTATTATACCTGCCAACACCCCTTGTACAGTGACTGAAGCCACCTCCACTCACTGAACAACCAACTTCACTCTCTAGATTCAGTCATACCAAGTTCTTACCTGCCCAACTACATGCTGGCTCTCAGATTTTAGGGATGCATTGCATAGAAAATTAACAAATTAGAGACCGTTTACAAGCAAGTAAGCCCAATGACTGATTCACACAAAAAGTTTTCTTCTATTTCAAAACAGTAAAAACTTAGAAAACTTTCATCCCTAAGTCACCCATGATAACTGCAAAGATGAGGAAGGAATCCTCTCAGGTATACCATTAGTTTATATTTTGCTACGAGAATCCCTCATTCTTTTCAGGATTAAAGATTTTAATAATTTCAATTTTAATTTTCACATCTTTTTCGTAATTAGAAATTTACCATTTAACATTATAATTCAGAATGGCAAAGCAACCACATCTATGGTAATATTCTACTCGATTCTAATACAGAGGAAAAGGTAATAGTCAGGGTACTTCACTTAATCTTGGAAGCTCTTATTCAGTTCAAAATAAAAGCAGTATCATCAACGCGCTCAAAGCACTCTGTGATATCATCACCAATGACATTAATAAGAAATAAAGGAACAGCTCAAGAAAATGATAATAGACCATTATATTGCAATAAACACGAGCTTCAAATGCAAACACATGCTCTACAAGGCATATAGACCAAAGAACACGCAAATCTGAAACAAAACAAACAAAGGCTAAAATATACATATTTAAGAACAACAAAAACTTACCAGGTATGATTTTAGGAGGATCCTCCTTAGCATCTGGAGCACACACACACCTCTGTCCTTTATACCAAACCAAATGAGGTGGTTTAGGAGCATATAATGAACCCTCCGGCAAATTAATATAAAACCCAATAACATCCCCTTCCTTATACCCTTCCACCCCATACTTCTCTCTCAATGCCTTATGCACTTTACTCCCATCAATATCTCTATACCCAAAACTGTTCCCATCGTATCCAACTGGCGCCTGCAGGTCCCGTTTCTCTGTACACCACCCAAGACGAGTGTGCCCTGTTTCTCCCAAGCTTGCCACTTTAATTTCAAAGTACCAAGCCCCCTCACAAACTCCTCTTGTAGCTCTTACCATTCTATACCCTTTCGTACTTCCAGCACTCAATCTATCTTCACTCAGTTCCACTTTCTCCGCTTTGTATACTTTGGATAAGCAAATTTTCATATCTGGGGAATCGTCGCTTTTATCTGGAAATCTAGGGACTGGGGTAATCAAGACTGCATCTTCAGCGGGAGTGTTTTGTAGATTAGGCTTGGTTTTCTTCTTGCCTTTACGAGTAGATCTTGTTACCCACACATTGTTGTTGTTCTTTTTCTTGGATTTCTTTTTCGTTGTTCTTTGTGTTGTCGTCGGCGTCTTAGTTTCTCTAGATACATTATTGCCGTTGTTGATGTCGTCAATTGTAGAGGGGTCTTCTCTTCGTTGCTGCTGGGTCAAAGACGAGAGTTGCTTTTGCTTTTTGGGAGGTGGGTCTTCATCGTCATCGTCATCCTCATCTTCTTCCTCCTCAATGTCTTCGATTTTAGGGGATTTGGGAGTGGGTTTCTCAGTATCATTGGAGGTAGTTGGGTCCGATTCAGATAGGCCAGATACAAATTGCTCTTGATGTTTGGTCGAGTCCCCGTTTTGTGAAGTTTCCGTGTCGTTTTGTGGTTGTTCAGTGTCATTCCGGTGTTCTACAAGTTCAATGGTCGTAGTGGTTTCCAGAGGCGGATCACAGTGGTTGGTGGGTTCTTCTTCGTCTTCGTCTTCTTCTTCTTCTTCTTTGTAGGTGGCTTTAAGGGAGTCCATGCCAGGGCGTTATGGATTGGGATTTTGTTTTGAATCGAGGAGTTTGTTGCAGAGAGACAGAGAGAGGGAATGGAGAAACTCGCAACGGGAAGAACAGAAACATTATGGAATTGGGCCAAGGTTTTGATTGGATTGATGTTGCGTTTGGGCTTCTTTAATCTGACACGCTAAATTGTGCTTTTCTGGGTCTTACTAGTTACATGGTTGTGACATATCGGTGCCCATCAGAAAGTCTAATCCAACCCATAACTCTACTTCATTCTTGGCACTGATCCATCCACTTGAAAAATAAATAAATAACTTAAAACAAGAAAATTTAAATATAGATCCCTAATATGGTAAAAATTTAATTAATTTGATAAGAATAATTAAAAATTGATTATTATTTTTATTGTATAACTCAACTCACAATATTTCCAACCATTTGATCACTCCATAAATAAAATATATGTACAATAATATACACTTCTAATAAAATATATATAGATTATTAATAACTCTAGGATAAAGGCTTAGTTTTATTAGTCAATAATTATTAGTAATAAAATCCATGAAGTGTTATGAACAATATTTTTAGAATTGGATCAGTTAAAAAATTAATAAAAATAAAAAATTAGATATTTAATTAGAGTCAAATCGGTTAAATCAAAAAAAATTAATATATATATATATAATTTGACGTTTATTATATACATAATGAAAATAAATATAATATAATTATGGTTAAATTAAGAATTTATAATATCATATTTTCTATGGTGTCAAACTAATTATATTAAGTTAAAAGTTATATATATAGTAAGTTATGAACATTTATTTGTTCAAATATCTACTCACACAATATGACAACATGTAATAAAATCATGAATTTAGCATCAGGTAAATTTTGATGTCGAGTAAAATTGAAATGAAACTACTGAAATTATTTTAATTTTTTTTAACTCAAAACGGCGTTATTTTTGCTTGATAAAAACGACGTTGTTTTCATAAAAAAAAAAAAATAAAAAAAAATAAAAAAAATCCGCTACAATTGAAAAAATCAATACAGTTTGATTTATTCACCGGTTAACCGATCAATTTATCAAATTTTATCTAGTTCTTTAAAAACTAGTAAAAGAAGATTGATTGCCCCAATACTTGATTTAATTCTCAATTTTTTTACCCCAATACTTGATTTAATTCTTAATTTTTTTATTCGACCAATTAGTTTGATTCAATTTTGATTGATTATGAGTCCATAAATACTTTTTTTAGTCTTCCTCCAATATGAATTCATTTCTATTTTCTATTTATAATTTATATGATATAAAAATTTTACATTAAAAAAGTTATTAAATTATTAACAGTATATCTAAATTTAAAATCTAATTATCTATTGATTAACTTTAATTTTTAACTATGATTCAATTTTAGTTTATTTTAAAGTTAAAATTTTTTTTAGATCTGATTTCTTTTTTTATCCTCTTTATTATAAAAAATTTAATATATATGAATTGTAACTAGAGTTTAATTTGATAAAAATCAATTATATTAAAAATCTTAAAAATGATTATAATATATCGCAGATCGAGATATAATTTAATGATAAATGCATATTTTTTTAAATAATAAATTTATAATCCATTTATTTTTCAATAAAAAAAATTGATTCCAATGTATCATTAAAAAAATTGATTGAAATTTCTCCATATTTTTGTTTTATATGAAATTTCTCATGCATTCACTTTTGAGTTAGTTTAGGAACTTTATTGGGCATTGTATATCGTTGACCGCGAAGTCGCCAACTACAGTTTCTACGGTCAAATGTAACATGCCAAAGTATAGGTCTTATAATAAAAAGATTAAACAGTCAAGTCTCCTTTTACAAACAAACAAATGCGTTTACTTTCTCTTTCTTCTTCTTTCTCCATTCTCTTCTTCTTCTTCTTCTTTCTGGAGTTATTTCTTTATTCATTTATAGATAGTAATCAATAATTGATCATTTTAGCTCACAAAACCATAATTCAGTAATAAATATATATAAATTTAAATTTAATTTCTTTTATTGCTAAAAAATAATAACAATTCTTATAGAATGAAGAATTAATTTATCTTTTATTATAAAATCATTTGCGTTGAGTAAGTCTAAAATAAATTTTCAATTATTTAATACATTAGTAGACTTTGATGTGAAATATTACTTTTGATATATATATATTAGAAATTAAATGAATTATATAATAAGATTGACTCTTTTTTTTTTAATTTCTTTTATTTCGCTTATGATTTAATTGACACAATAAAGTGATATTATTATTATAATTAAAAAAAATTCATATTTTAGGATTTTGATGTGAAATTTTTCATTGGAAAAAAATTAAAGGTTTTTTTTTTTTTTTACTAAAAAAAAATAAACATCATCTTATATCATGTATAAAAATAAAAATAATAACAAAATAATTTTAGCTTATATGAATATAAACCCACTTCAATATAAACATAAATTAACTTTTATATGAATAAAGATAACATATTTATATTATATATTTAAGGGCTGTTTGGTTGGCCAATTAAACATTTTTAATTACCGATTATCAATATATGCGTCGCTAATTGAAAAAATTTATATTATTTAGTTGGCCAACTAAAAATTCTGATATGGCAAAATTTATTTTCAATCGGTAAATTTTATAAACAGTTATGAGCTGCTTTTAGCGATTGACGATTTGACAATCGCACTTTTACTCCAATCGCACATTTAACAATCGCTCTATCAAATACCCTCTTAATAATTTATCTTAATTAACAACTAAAAAAATGGTAAATCACCCGCTTAAAAAAAATTGACCTTGACCAAAAACCAATTAAAGTGACCTCCCTTACTAACACTAACCCCCTTCCCCACCCAAAAGGAAATAAACAATAATAATAAGAAAATAAATGGAAGGTCCATCTCAATAACTTGTTTTTAACCTTAATGAAAAATGTCTTGGTCAATTAGATGTGCAATTAAGAATTAATCAGTGGGGAACATGTCCCAAAAAATAAAAAATGCACATTAAACTTAGATACACGTATATAATACAATACACGATTATCTTCAAAAAGTTAAAAGTTTGTTATTTCATTTTCATCAACAACCCACTTTTGGGTCTGCCACCTTTTTTTTTGTGGTCAAGCAAAGAAGAGAATTTGTAGGAAATGTTGAAATTTTCCACCACATTAATGTTTTAAGTAGTCATTATCTATTTTTTTTTAATTTAATAATAAAATAATATTATAATTAATTTTTATACACATATTATATTAACTTTTTATTATATAAAAAAATAAATTATTCATGTTAAAATTAAATAATTAAAAAAAATCTCATTTATACTTTAACTTTAATAATAACATAACGCATGAAGTAATAAATTAATTGAGATAATTGTCAATCATCAAAACTAAAAATTTTAGCGAAGTTTGTAAGAAATTTAAAAAGTGTTTGATTAATTTTTAATAACCTTTAAATAAAAAAGACTTTTAATCGATAAAAAATTATAATTATTTGATAAAAATACTATAACCTTTTAATAATTCTTAATTAATCTAATTTATATTAAAATATAAATAATTATAAAATATTCATCGCTAAATTATTTATATATCTAAATTATTAAAAATTATTTAATTTTTAATTATCAAATATCATTTTAAATATAAATCCAATAATTATATTTTACTTGTAAAACTAAACTACGTAATGAAAGTGAGATGATATGTTATTAAACTTGTCTTGAATTCATTAACATAAGAAAAAATTGTAGTTTAAAAAATTAAATTTTTCTTTCATCGGACAGATGATTTGATTTCAAATCAGACTTGCACTCAGCCATTGGATTAAAATTTTATAAATAACTTTTGAAAAATTGAACATAATTATTTGTTGGAGATAAAAGTCAAAGCCAACGGAAAGCCTAATTTAGATTTGTGATATGTATTTTTGGCAGATAGCGAGGCTCAAATATCCATCAACATCCATTATGTGAATAACACGTCAGTCACCCCAGGCAGGACCACCCTCCCATTTGTGTGGATTTTTTTCCTATGTAAATATTAAATTAGATTTATATGATGAACCTTGAAGGAATTACAGTTTAAAAACTAATTCAAAAGATTGAAAATTTTAAAATTTATATAAATTTTATATTGAAATTTCATATTTTTAAATTGGGAATCATCAACTCTTATATTTTAGCCACTAAAATAATAACATTACTCTGCGATAGAATATCTGACGTTAGTTTGAATTTAGATTATTTTTTCCCACTGATTTTTATTCCTATCGAAATTGGTCCGAATTTAAATAGTAACATTATCCTGCGGTAGAATATTTGATGTTTTCAGCTGTTCTTATTGCTTTTATTTTTATCGACACTGATTTAAATTTGGATAGTAACATTACCTCGGGTAAGATATCCGACGCCCGAACTTGAATGGTGACATTACCCTGTGATAGAATATTCGACGTCCTCAACAGCTCTTATTTTTATTAATATTGGCTCGAATTTGAATTTTTTTTTTCTCAAAACTATTAATAATTTTAATCTAACCCGTAAGATACTTCTTTTCGAGTTTCAAACTGTCCATATGTATGAATATATTTTGATATCAATTATTATGAATTTTAGAAGAATCACATTCCAAAAGTAAAGCTAACTCAAGGGGTTGAAAAACCCAAAATTCAAATAAATTTCACATTGAAATCTCATAGTTTCAACGTAAAATTCACCAAATTTTATATTTTAGCCATTAAAATCATAACATTCATCAATATTTTTAAACTCAACAGGTAGAATCAATTTAATTAAAAAAATTAAAAATTGATATAAATTGGACAAATTTAAGAGTAATTAACCACTTGAAAATATAGTTTTAAATTCTATAATTCGTATGTCAAGTACTTGGTGAAAACAAACTACCCGAATTGTATTTTTCGGACATAACAAATAGATAATTTTATTTTATCAAAGTAAGCTTGTCACTTCTTTTTAAATGGAATTAATTTTTTCATTCAATTAAAAATAATTTTTATTTCTAATATATATTGATAGAAATTTTGAGTTGGAATTACCTTATAAACATATTGATAAATAAAGAAATTATCATCGTATTATTAAAAATGATTTGTATTTCATAAAATGACTTAAATTGAAATATCTTTATTCAATTTAATAGAAAACTTGAGCAATTTACCAGACAAGGCATTTTTTTATTGCTAATTTACCCATTTTATCCACTGAACAAGCAAGCAGTATTCAGACCCGCCACGCGTTATGTGGGGCCAATCGAAATCTCTCTGACTGAGTACCCCCTTATTTATAAGCTTAAATTAAATAAATTCCCCTTTGAAGTCCTAACTACTCCTCTCTCTAATGGCATCCTCGAGTCATGTGCGCCATCTGTAACGCCATATTACAGCATCTGCTTTCTCTTTCTTCTCAGCATCGTCTTCTCCGATTAGCCACTCAATCATGGCTCCTAGCAAGTTCAATTCCTCTGTATTCATCAATCTCTTTCTACATGTCTAGTTTATGTTTTTTTTTTCTTTTTTAATTACATTTATGCATTTATAGCTGAGGTGTGAAATTTATGTGATTTGTTGACTTTTAACATCAGTGATCATGAGTTCTGGATCTGTTATAAATTAAATTTCAGATAGATGGTTTCACTTTCACTACCTGGGAATTGTTGTCAGTAATTTTCATTCGGGCGTGTTATTTTTGAAAATTGATTTGTGAACCTTTTTCTTTAATTATGCTTCCTATCTGAAATTGTAGAGATAGTGCCACCAGGGAGTATAATGGCTTTTTTTTTTATTACTTGTGATGGATCATAACTACTAGGATGATGAAGTGGCAAGCTTTGATGGTTTTAGCTTTTGAAACATATTTGGAGTATTTGAGACATGTTAATTCTTTAATGCATTTATATTTATTCTTGAATGCTATGGGGTTTTCTTGAGTTCCATTTTTGTACAAATGATTGAAAATCCATATAGGTGGCCTTTCCGAGCATTTGGTATGTTTTTTAAGGCTTAACTTTTGACTATTATAAATTTGTTTATAACTTCCTATGCATTCAATGCGATGAATTAGATTGTATGTAATTGTTCATTAACAAGGGCATTATTTAGTTCTCATAATTGAAGTTCTTTTGTTGTGTCACTATCTACCATGAATATATGCACTTAATTTTCTTTTTTTCTCCCCTCATTTTCCCCAATTTCCCATAAACTTTGTTTAACATTCTTCTCCCTCATTTCCCGCTGTTAATTGGTTTGATACTTAGGATATTAATTTAATGCTCTCTGTTTGTTAGGATTCTTGTGGACATGGAGATGTGAGTTTTTCATGCTCAGAGCTGGATAATTCACTTTCTCTCTTCCATTCTGAGAAGGCAGTGCAGGAGCTTCTTCAACAGACTCCTATTCAGGGAACTGATGAACATCTTATTGAGTTCTCAGAGGCATTAAGAAGTATGCTCATATTTAATTATTGAACCTGCATATTCCTTTATTGGAACTGCATGCCATAGTTATGAATCTGACATTTAATTTTACACATTAGCTGTTGCAAAGGCATTGAGACGAGCTGCTGAAGGAAAGGCTTCTGCCCAAGCCGAGGCTGCTGAATGGAAGCGTAGATATGAATTGGAGAGGGAAAGAAATCATCGGCTGCAGCATAAAGGTTTATAATAGTTAAATAAACATACATAAATAAATGGTAGCATTTGAGTTTCATGCGGTAGAAATCTCATGCATGTCCATTTTAGTGCAAATTAGTATTTCAAACATCTTTAAAAAAAATAAAAAAAATAGATATCATCTTATGATTCTGTATTCAGTTGGAATTTCCTGCACAAACTACCCTCATATCTTGAGTTCTTTTATTCTTATCTTGTCTTTTAATAATTAATACCATGACTGCACATTCCTTTGACCTGCAAAATTTTTGGCAACTTTATGTTACGATTTTATACTACTAGAAGTGGTATTCATTTACTACACGTGGCCTATACATTGTACTAACCCTTGGCTTCTTATAAAGGTTATCATTATTTATTGTATCCTCTCTTGCTGTCTGCTATCATGGATGCCTTGATTCTTTTGGCATTTATCTCTTGGCCGTTGAATGTTTGCAACCCTAAAGCAGTGTCACTTTAAAGCCATTATAACAAAGAAGTTATTATTCAGAATTGGTTCACCTATATAGAAAAGGAGTTACCACTTGTAAATCTTCATTGATTTGTCTTTTCAGTTAAAAACATACGCATACTTTTCCCATGAATGTGGCAAGTTTCATCTTTTTATTGATGATACAAATATAGACAAGCTTTACCCAAATTATTTTTGTCACTTTGTTATATTACTTTTCATTTCTTCTCTTGGATGATTGACACAAGAGAAAGTATGGGGTATTCTTTGTTATTTCCAATTTTCACTTGCTCTAAATTCTGACCTCTTCTTCCTCCTTTTTTTTTCGTGTGTGTGTGTGTGTGTATGTCAACACCAAATTGACTATGATTTTACTTTTTCTGCTCAATTTTGGAGCATCTATTCAAGATTTAGATACATATATATTGGTGCTTTAGTCTCATCACTCTAATCCATGTTGCTAACAGACATCCTAAACTAGGAATCTCTACAGCTTTACCTGGGAAAGGGAAAGGCACAATTTCACAGAACATATATTGTGATTGGAATTCATTTCTGGCATTAATTATTATTGAGAGACTATTCTGCACTATTACTGTGCTTGTCCTTTAGCTTTGCATGCAGCACTTCTTGCATGCATTTGAACCTTTTATCTTCCATAATTGACCATTATGTTTCAATCACCCTAGCACGAAGGCCATGTGCATATGTGTGCATGTCACATTTGTTTACATGCTTTTATATTTGCATGCACAAAATCCCAGATGCTTTGCACAGGGGTTTGTCAGCCCTTTTATGGGAGCACAATTCTCTATGTTTATGTTTGTTGAGAAAAGAAAAGGGAAAAAGGAGAAGCATATAGAAAAAGTGGATCCTGAGGTGGAAAGAAAAGAAATCCTTCAAAAGAAAAATAACAAGGGGATCATGAAAGTAGGAGAAGAAAAAAGTTTAAACATAGGAACTCACTCTTGGGACAAGTTTAGATACTGCCTTATAGTTGTACAAATGGTTGGTGTTGTTCACCTACTCCATAAGCTCAACTTATTATCAAGATTGAAGAGACCCTCTTACTTGGACATACCTCTATCAAGCAAATACAAAGAGTGTGGTATTAGTGTGTGCAGAATTTTGATTTAGACTAGACATCAAGAGTTATCTTAGAATAAGTAATCCATTTAGGTGTAGTATATTTTGATTGGTGACCAAGGGTATCTAAAAAATTGGGAGTTTGCAAGAAAATATGCTAATGAGGTTGGAATGTGAACATAAATATGTAGCATCATTTGTTTGAAATTTTGTGAACTAGGGAATTGGCTGCATGAGAATCACTCTTGTGGGGGAATGGATTGTGATTGGACAAGCAGAATGAGGCAGCAACCGCCAAATATCATCTATTGGTAATATTGAGAATGTTTTCTTACATAGATGTGAGGTTTACCAATGTGGGTATGCTTGAGTGATAGATATATGAGTACATGGTCTTGTGGTCAATTTGTAGGTTTTATACTGTGATCAATTGGCATTTTGTTGTGATTGTTAGTTTTTAATTATTCTTACAGTTGTAGAAAGGCTTTGTATTCTTTCTTTTGTCCTTTGGTTGTCGAGCACTTTCCATATGTCTCTGCGTAATTGAGCAAGTTGATTCAGTATTCTATTATCATCATCATCTAGGCTTCTTAAATATAGAAGGAAACATCACGTTGTGAAATCTAATTCCCTTTTGATGTGCTCCACTGTATAACACTAAAATTATTTTTTATCCATCTATGAGTTCATCCAAATTATTTATGTTAGTGTTTCAACTTTTAATATGTGATTGAAGCTTATTCTTTTCCTTTCTTATTTCCGTGCACCTCTATACTTGTCTCTATGGCTTCTTATGTAATTTAGATACAACAATGAATGCCCCTTGATATCTGTCTTTATTGATGTTATAAATTCCTATTTCACCTAGTTATCCTTTTTGGTTTAATTTCTCTAATGATCAGTTGATCATCACCTAATTTTACTTTGTTACATAAGCCTGCTAATTTAAATCAGAATCAGTATCATCAGATTATAGCTATTCCACTATCAGGCTACAATATATGTGAAATGCTTCAAAGTTGGTTGTTACGTATCAGAGAAGAAAATATAGAAGAAATAGAGCTGGATAGGCAGTTAAAATGCCAGCTGGCATAGCTGTTATGAGAGATCCGAAAATAAAGGAGGTTGTTAGTCAGTTAAGAAGAATAGCTTAACTGTGAAGCTATAGCAGAGTAATTGACTCTTAAAACTGTATAAAAATGTAGAGATAAGCATAATAAAGATTCATTCAATCATTCTAATAAAAATCCAGCTTCTTCAGAATTCTATCTCCTGTTTCTTAATTCTCTCTCTTACTCTTCATTC
>CANXYC011790636.1:0-33239 GCA_948193065.1 Aleurites moluccanus
AAAAAACACACAAATATTAAAAAAAAAATATATATATAAATTTTAAAAAAAATAATTATAAAAAAATATATATATATATATATATATATATATATATATATATATATATATATATATATATATATATATTTGACGGTATTATGCTAATTTTTATTTGTATCTAAGTTTTTGTCTTTCAATGACAAGTAGCTCTTGTTGTTAAAACCTGATATTTCTTGTAGGAAAAGCTATTATCATTTAGCTAATGGAAAATTTTTATATTTATTTCATATATCTATTCAATAAGTGATAAAATATTTTAATTAATTTTTATATAATAAATTTTTATGTCTTTAATTTTTAATTTTTTTAATTATCATAACAACTTCGCGATAGTAATTTTTTTTAATGATTATTAAAATTATTATGTGAAAAATGTAAAATTAATACATATATAAATTTATTACAGTTATAGAAATATGTACATTATTCCAAATGAAAAAATTAAAAGAAAAAAGAGTGAGTGAGAAAATAATTATGCATTTAGTTTAATATATAATTTATAAACAAATGAAATCAAGTAGTTAAAAAGTGCTATCAATAATTATTTTATTAAACTAAAATTCATTAATACGTGATAATTTATTTTAAAAAAATTGAGTTTTTGAATTAAAAATTTTCAATATTTACCAATATTTTATTATTTTGATGTAAATGATATATGAAATTATCTTATATATTATATATATATATATATATATATATATATATATATATATATATATATATATATATATATGATTAATAAAGTATGCCGATTGATTAAAATTGTACAAGAAAATCCATGAAATTATGTGTTGGGACATGCATAAAAAAAATGATCGAAGCACATGGCAGTGCCACAGCAATTAAAGAAATTAAACTACTAACTAATTAAGCAATTAATTAATATTCTTCACAAAATAATTCAATTTTTTCAGAAAAAATTGAATTATTAAAAACATATGTTATGTAACCCTAAGCCTATGCAAGAAAGAGAATAACTATTTTATCAATTTGGTCAATGGAGACATAACTTCTGTTAGAGTTTCATGAATAAAAATTAATAAATTTGAAATAATTGAAAACATATTAAGAAGTTATATATAAGTGTTCATATTTTTTCATTTTATTTTTTAAAAAATTATTAGATTAAATAGTAACATATTTTTTTTTACTCACGTAAAAATGAAATTAGATACATGCATTTTTATTTCAATCACACATAATTAATTATTAGATATGATGAAAATATATTTCTTCTATCCACGTTATGATGGATCTATAAGTGATTGGAGTATAAATAACCCAATATAAATTTACTTTTATACGAGAATAAGAAGTATGTTTAGTTTTATTTAATAATTTCACATAATATATGAATTTATTTTTATATGAATAAAAAAAATATACTCTCGTTATATTTAATAATTTTTTTTTTCTGTTAGATCTAAGACGCTCATTGGTCAAATATGACCTTCAAATTATGTCTGAGCTAATTTATATTCAAATATTATGTTGGAATCTTTATATTCAATTTTTTTTTTGTTGATATATAGGTTTATATTTGAAATTTAAAATATTTAAAAATAGTTTAAAATTTTGTTCAATAAACATATGATTTCTTACACTGATTTACAGAATGCATTTCCCATTAATGCCTCGTATATGTTGTTTAGTAATCCAATAAGGAAGAAGAAAAAAAAAAAAAAGAAAAAGGGAGAAACAGTCTTACATTACATGTAATCCAGAATCTAGTTTAGTTGTAGATTCCTTTACACACACATATATATTGGGAGAATGGAGAAATTAAAATTTTAAAATAAATTTTTATATTTTTAAAATATAAAAAATTTAAAATCCATTATTATTTAGAGAAATGGTGGTAAATTTAAAATCCATGCAGGTAATTTATAGAAGAGAAACCAAATCAACTTTTATTTAATTAATATTAAGGTCAATATTTTAGTTGAAACTCGAAATTCAATTTTCTTTAAAAAATCTAGAAGAAAGTTGTTTTAACAATGCAATGAAAATAAAATTAATTAAAGATATATAATAATTATAATACCTAACTTAAGTCATTATTTTAGTTGAAACTAGAAACCCAACCTTTTTAAAAATATATATTCTAGAAGAAAGTTATTTTAACAATATATATATATATCAGAAATTATTTTAAAAATAAATATCAGATTAAAATTTTCATCTTTAATAACTTTTACTTTCTAAATTTTTATTGAAAAGTTTCACATAATTAAATTATTTTTATAAAAATTATGATATTAATAATTAATATTAAAGTGAATAAAATTTTTTTATGAGATATATACCACACTATTTTTTTTTAATAAATTATTTATCTAATTATTGAAAAGAATACTTGAATTTGAAATCTTTTCCAAAAAATCAACCTCACATGATTCACCTTCCAAATTGAAACTCACTATTTGTGTTCCTTATTATACATCATTGTCAGGAGAGGAGATTCAAATAATCAAATCTAAATAGATCTTGTCGAAAAAAGAAATTATTGGAATAGGATGATAATTAAATAAGAAAAAAAAATTACTTATTATTATCATGAAGCACGCAGGATGATTGAATCCCATGTGCATAAATATACAGAAAATTGATGATGTTATATAATGATATAAGATTAATATTAATTCTTCCCTACACCCAATTTAAAAACAAAGACCATACCCTTACACGTGAGCATGTTGTCCAGAGTCAAACTATTTCTATCATTTTCACCTCCCTAGTTAACATTATAATGTCGATCGATCCGTGTGGACTCCGACCCAATCAAAATTCAATGCATCCGCGGTTTTAGTTAAAAACTTAAAGTCTCTCTCTGTTAGTTTTATCATTGCCTATATAAAGCTTTTGTTTCATGGGTGTGCCCAGCCACTCTCTTTTTCTCTTAATTTCTGTTTATCTTCTTCAATCTTTTTCACTCAAACAACAGTTTTGTATATGCACTTTGGCCTTCTTATTACCTTAAATTAAATTATTTTATATCAACCCAACTATATATATATAAATACATACAAGAATCAAACTTTTTTATTTTCTTCTTCTAATAACTTATCTTTTAGCCAACAACATCCAAGATTTTGTATCAATTTTAACTACTGAACCAAATATTTCAAGCAAATTTCAATCTTTATTTATAGTTAGAAGATGGCTTGTATGGTCTCTCGATCAGGAAGAGAGTTGCAGAGATATGATAACCAGGGCCGCCGCCAAGTTGTAGGGTGAGTTTTTCTTCTCTTTTAATTTTTTTTATTCAGCCGTAATTAAGCTTTTATTCTTCTGGATTAAATCATTTTTCTATTGGAAATTTTGTTGGATAAGTAGAAGTTTTTATATGGAAGAATTTTATGAGCGGCCTGTGGCCCCCATATTCATTTCCATTGCCGTCCCGTCTTTTTCTTTGATTTCGACATTCTTTTGGATTATGTGTTTATGCGTGGAAATAATGAAGTACTGATTTTGTTTTTATTTTTTTGATAATTAATATGCAGATGCATTCCTTATAGATATAAGAATTATAGTGATGACTCCATTGGTGATGAATTGGAGGTTCTTGTTATCACTTCACAAAAAGGTCAAGGAATGATGTTCCCTAAGGTATAATTAAATTAATTAATCAAAACTAATTAATAGTTTTGATATATTTCTTCATATATTTTAAGTAAAAGACTATATACATATAGATCATGCATTAATTAAGTACTCCTATTTAATTTACTCTTGCTTTTATATTAGGGTGGTTGGGAGCTTGATGAATCTGCAGAAGAAGCAGCTTCTAGGGAGTCTCTTGAAGAGGCTGGAGTTCTTGGCCATGTTGAGGTAAGTGTCATTTGAATCAATTACTTGTTTTATTATCATTATTCCTAGTTAGTTAGTGTTATTTTGGATAATTAAATAAGTTTAACTATTAATTAATTAATATGGTTAATAACAATATGATGCATATATATGGCAGGATGAACTAGGAAAATGGAACTTTTTAAGCAAAAGGCATGGCACATTTTATGAAGGATATATGTTCCCTTTGCTAGTCACAAAGCAACTTGATTTTTGGCCTGAGAAAGATCTCCGGCAAAGAATTTGGGTACGTATAATTATTTTTTTAATTATTTTTTAAAAGAGCAATATTGAAGCGTTAAAATTCAAGCACACGATATTTATTTAATATTTTTTAATTTTAAATTTTATAGTTATGGGTCCTAATTAATTTATTTGTGAAATTATATATTTTGAACAGATGACCGTGGAAGAAGCTAAAGATGTTTGTAGGCATTGGTGGATGAAGGAAGCATTGGACATATTAGTGGAAAGGCTAACATCTATACAAATACAACAACAAAAAGAAGAAAGCGTGTATTGTCATATCCTCTAAGCTAGAGAATAATTTTCAATTAATTCTCTGTACACAATAACACAAAATTTATCAATTTATTATTAAAGTTGCATATCTGTATGCCTTATATTTAATATTTTAATTAATTTTCCGTCTGCTGTAATATATATATATAGTTGCTCTTGCTCTCCCACTCACTTGATGATTAGTGTTAATAATGTGTATGGGCTTCATATTGCAACTAATTATTATCAACGCTCAAAAGGCATTTCTTTACATAACATTCCTCAAGTAGTTTAGTCGTAATCCAATGTTACTTCATCGTAAAGAAAATTAGAAATTTAAATCTTGACGAATCTCTTTTTCTGAGAATTTTTAATAAATATCTAAAAAGGAAAAATAAAAAACATTTCTTTATACTTCAGCTTGCAGGAATATGTTCTTATAATGAATTTGGAAAGCGAATAGAATTTAAAATAGAATTGCTATCAATCCATTTGCTTTAGGCATCAGATTCTTTCCACTCTCATTGCTTTTTTTTTTATCTCCCTCTACTGCTGCAGTTAGCTATTCATTATCCGAACCTCAAAACTATTTGGCAATTTTCATATTGGTTTCTAAAATTTACACAATTGAATTCCGCACTTTTCACGTGTGCCCATTATATATCTAAATCCACGTTATAATCTGTAGCTTCCTAATAAAATTAAATAACAACTAATAATATTTCATTAATCATTTCAATAAAATTCCTCTAAGCATATAGGTGCGAGTTCCATCATTAATTACGTCAAACAGAATTTGATGACGGCAGGATATTGGTTTACAATCAACTAATTCATTATTGAAAATTGAAGAAATTAAAGTAATTTTAGGGGTCACCAAATGCAACTTATAGTTGTCCCGGTAGGATGGATTACTAGCCTTTCTTGAATTTTACAACTTCGTACCCATATTTGATGCCTTGTCATTCTCCACTTACAGAAAAAATAATAATAATAATAATAAAATTGATCATATTACATTTTTTAACATTACCAACAGACACAAAAATTTTAAAAAAAAAAAATAATACCCGATATATTTGGAGACGAACGTAAAAATTTTAGAGATGAATATTATGATAATAAAATAAATTTATTTAAAAAATATAAAAATAATAAAAAACATCAGACATATATTTTAATTATAAATTATCAAAAATCATTACAATAGGATTGATAAAAAAAATTGTGAAAAAAATTAAAAGAAAATAAAGGAAAAAGGAAAAAAATGAAGGAAAATAATATTTTATTAAAGACTAAAAAGTTAATTTTTTAAAATTAAAAGATCATTTAAATAATTTTATAAAATATCAGAAACTAAATTATAATTTAATAAAAAAATTTAAAAATTCAAGGGTCACATTACCTGACTCCGTCTCAATCTGTCTTTGCTTAATATTTACCAAAAAGTTATAAAATATCAGAGATTAAATTATAATTTAATAAAAAAATTTAAAAATTCAAGGGTCACATTCTCTCACTCCGTCTCAATCCGTCTTTACTTAACATTTATCAAAAAATTATAAAATATCAGAGACTAAATTATAATTTAATAAAAAAAATTTAAAAATTTAAGGGCCGTCTTTGCTTTACATTCACAAAAAAGGGCAATTTGCATTATTTTCTGTTGGCATGAAGAAAAGAATTTGCACGAGAAAATTGTGATTCACTTGTGTGTGTGTGTGTGTATATATATATATATATATATATAAGCATAAAAAATTCATTAATTAAAAGAGAAGGCGATGGCAGGATTAATCCAGTTAGATATTTATTTGATTATTAATAATTAAACTTTATGAGTTTGGTATTTAAAAAATAAAGTTTGAATTTGTAACTTTATAGTTGTATTATGGAGAAGACCCTAGCTAGTAGTAGTAGGCCAAAAGCTTAGCAATTCAAAGCGGACCCGCGGGTAACGTGGTATGTATGCTACCTGCTTCGCCCTGCTCTTGCACTTGCATTGCCTAGTTAATTAGCATCAGCTACTATAGAAGAAGTGTTACTGCTACTATAGACCTGAAGTGGTTCCAGTTTTGTACTTCATGCAAAACTACTAAAGATGATACAATTGCTATTTATTAATTCTCTCGTATATTGCTTTTTACTATTATTTTTTTAATTATTTAATTAAAAAGTTCATTTTACTTTAAAAAATAAAATAAAAAATTAAAGTGTTGATTCCTTCAGGTGCCGCTACCCTTGACCATCAGTATCATTTGTACTTAACACCTACAGGTCTCTGGAACCCAATTCTTAAGACATACAGCAGGAGAACAGCATTGAATATAGCTTTTCCTATGATGGTGATCAGTCTCTATCCTTGGATTTCCCTGGTGGTGCCATTGCCAAGTATAAAAGTACTGATGTACCCCTCTATCATACTGTGTAGAGAACGACATTGGTTTTACTCTAGAGGAGGATAAATATGTCATAGTACTCTTTCTATTTTATTTTTTTTTAGAGAGAATAGAAGAGGGTGACTTTTGCTTACCAGTTTGATGGATTAAAAATTGTTGGTTTAGTACTTAAAAGAAGACCAATGCGTGCGAAGAAGTACTGGGCTGTCATTACGGCAAGAAATGGATGAAAACCTCGGTAAACGAATGTGACCACCCGTAGATGTGGACTTTAACTTCGTAGTCGCACCACACCATTTCCTATTGTGGTTTATATTGTCTCTCAGTATTTTATAAATTATTATTAGACCAATTCTGACAAAAGTATCTGCATTTTTTAATCACTAATATTTAAATTTCAACTTATAATTATTTTATAATTTTATTAAATTTATATTGGAGAAATGTTCTTCTTCGTTAAGTTAATTGTTTGTTTTTATTTTTTCGTATATGTGATCAATATTATTATATGTCAATCTTTCTTTTAATTATTAAAAGGAAGATCTAATATATTTGAAGTTTAAATTATGATATTCATTCTAATTAAAATAATTTCACCTTAAACTCTTTTAATTAACTTGCTGGGTAATTAAAATAGCAATAATGTAACATCTTATCCTAATCGTCATCTTTCTCTCTCTGCCTCTCTTCTCCTTCTTTTACCTTTTCGCTTTTTGTCTCCTTTCTTTTACACTATCGATTTTACTTTATGTCAATTACTTGAAACAGTGCAGTATTTATTTTGTCTTAAATAAGACTTTGATATTATATCTAATTTTCTTTATGTATGTTTATATTTATTTTGTTTGTGTGTTTTCTATTTGTGAAAATTGGAATTATCTTTTTTTTTTATGGAGTTTTGTTTATTTCTTCAATACGAATAAGAGTTTTAGTTTGATTTTCAATGATCAGATTCATCAAATAATTTGATTTCAATTTCGAGTGAAGCGTGTTTCTTGCCGATATATTAATTACCAGTGGCAGAGCCTGAACCCTAGAGTCCAGGCACCCATCAACATTATATTTTTAATATAAAAATTTAAAAATAAGTATATTAAAAATTTAAATTGATATAATATATAAACAAACAAATAATCTAATTATTGATCTAATTCTAAGTCCTCCATATTGAATATTAAAAAAAAATCATCATCAAAATAGTAATATCAAAATCTAATATACTATATAGAAGAAAATATGCATAAAAATTAATTTTAATAATGAAAATCTTTATAAAACTATTGCTTACCAATTCCCAATTGGAAATGATTAAAGATAGAAAAAAATTTAAGTTGATTTAGTAAGTGATTAAGTTCATTTGAGGTTTAATAAGAAATTTTGTTATAATTGAAAAAAAATAAGAATAAAATAAGTAAAAAGAAAATTTAAAAAGAAAATTAGATAATAAAACATGAGTTAGAGGAGTAGAAATAAAGACAAAAAAAAAAATAATTAATGAATAAATTGGTTGAGCTTTATTTAATTTTTTTAATAATTAAATGACAGTTAACTGTTGTAGATTATTCATTTTTTTTTTTAAGTTAAGGGAGTGTTTGATTATTTTTAATAATATAATCTCTTAATCGATAAAAGATTGTGGTTGTTTGGTAATATAATATAGTCTTTTAACAGTTTTTAATAAGTCAAGAGACATTTCATTCTAAATTATTCAGATATATAAACTATTCAGATTTTTTAACTATTAAGAGATATTTAGTTCTTAATTATCAAATACCACCTAAATATCTTTAATTAGTGGATTGTTATTTATATCTGTTAGTAAATTTAATTAAATATCTTTAATTAGTGGATTATTATTTATATCTGTTAATAAATTTAATTAATAGATATTATAACATTAATTTTTTATGAATTTAGAAAGAGTACTCAAATATATTTATGATATCACAAATTGATATAATATAAAAATATATAAAAAAATTATTATTTTTAATCCTTCACTAGATTTAAGCGGAAAACTAAAATAAATTCAGGGGGGTATAAAATTAAAATAATACTAATATATATACAAAGTTATTTTTAATTGAGAGTGTGCAGTAAAAATTAAGCTGAATATTATTGTTATGATAATTTGATGAATGAAATTTAAGAATAAAATTTATTTTATATTTATTTTGAATGTAATTTTTTTCGTAAAATTTATTCTATAAAATTTATTCTATATTTATTTTAATTATAATTTTTTCAATTATTTTTTTTAGATGTATCATTTTTTTTTTATAAATAAAAGTTTTTTTTTTATAAAAATATTTGCTCAGTAATTAGGAAATTAATTCATTTTTTATTAATTATTATTTAATTTTTAAAATCAATATTTCAATATTTAATTTTTTATTTTACATTAAAAAAGAAAGGTTCAGCTATCTACAAATGTTCATTAGCTCTTACCCAGGAGAGAGATCTACTTATTTTCGTTTCCAAACATAAAAAAATAGTAGCAACGATTCCATTTTAATTGAAATTACAAACTAATTTAATAAGGAGGATAATGTGATTTTTAAAAAATTAAAAAATTACAATCCTTTATCGAAAAATAATTTCTCTAAAATTAATTAATTTATAAAAAAAAATCATATCACATGTCTTATTTTAATTAGTTTTTCATTCAAATTTGAAATTCGTGATGAAATCACTACATAATTTCTCCAACCGTTGAAACCTTAAAGAAATCTTCAAATATTTGTTGCATGCTGATTTTCCAGCCAGATTTAAAAGCCATTATCAAATGAAGAAATTCTTTTCATTCCATCTCGTATATCTGTATTCCAGTCTGAGAAGTTGCTATGAAAACTCCAAATTTATTTTACCCATTTCACATTTACACACTTTCCCCAAACTCTAAATCCCAATTCAAAGCTAACTTCGCTTTCAGTGAAGTTGAGGCTCTCAATTCTTCAATCTCTACAAACAAAATAGCCCAACCATTATCAAGAAACATTGAATTGTCCGGTCAAAGTGAACGCTCTAAAGAAAAGGAATCCACGGTTCAGATTTCGTACCCTTGGCCTGAATGGGTAGATTTGATGGAATTGTTGTTAAAGAGAGGCTACTTCGAACCCAATGAGAACCCGTTTCTAAATGGGGAATTGGGTACCACGGAAACGAACTGGATTAGAACTGCGTGCCTCTATTTTGCACGGGATCAATTTGGTCTATAAGGTAATGAAATATAGATTTTTGGATTTGGTTAGATTAATTAGATGAAATTATTATTTTTTTTTCTGAAACAATTTAAATTTGGTTTTAATGTACATTTATTTTAGTTTTCATGTTGATTTCGAGTTTAAACGTTTTCCTAGTTATGTTTCTCAAGCGTGAACTCTACCTGTTTGATTTTGAGTTAATGTGAGAGAACTGGTTCTCTGTCACTCATAGTTTATCAATCACCTCTTACTAAGGAGAATTACTTGAAGATTTCGGTTCACTTGAGAATGCAAGCTCCAGAGAGATTTGAGAAAGTGCTTATGCAACTTGGAATTGGTGGGCTATATATTTTATTATTTCAGTTCAATGACACATCTATCGTTGATTGCAAGGCCTGGTTTTTGATAGTTGTGTTGGCTTTCATGTTGTTTGTTATTTAATTGTCAGTCCAGCTTGTATGCGAGGCGTGGGTGAGTGCTTGTTAGGGGTTCATTTGTCCTTGGCAGTCCTGGTCGTTTTTTCCTTAATTAGTTGCATGGGAGGTTTTGGAATGCTGTAATATAGTCTACATGTCCTTTTTATTAATGGAATTTCTTTTAGCTTTTTTCTTTTTAGAAAAAAAAAAAGAAAAAAGAAGAAACAGATAAAAATAGAGCAAGAGAAGCATAATTCCAATCCATATACTTTATTGCTTTTAGATGTACCAAAAAATAGTAGAAGTAATGTGGTCTATTGCATGCCTAGTCATTCATCATGTTGTAGTTCTACATACCTTGTTAATCTCATGGCAAAACAAGGATTTTTTAGCTCCTCAACTATTGAGAAAGCAAAAGGACAATAAACAAGAGTTTGGTTCTAATAGAAACTTGCTTCCAATGATCAATCAAGATTCAAAATTTTTTTCTCGTGAATATTCTGTGAGAATTTTCGTTATGCATTTAAATTTCCTCTTTTCACAATTAAAGAGTTTTGGCTCAACCATATTAAGGCAAAAGAGATTGTCACCTTGTAAGATTCCCCTGCGAGAGTCCTGGGCTATAAAAATTCCGTTTTTGCTAAATTTCGGAGTAAATTCAGAATGCAAATGTTAAAGTCTTGATACCTAATGGTAATGCAAAAGTAATTAGGTTTAGTACTGTCTCTAATGAATATGCTTTTAGACACAGTTACCGTCAATTTGTAACGGACAAGTACATGCGGGGGCTGTATTTTGTGTTTGTATCATCAGATATATTCATTGAATATATTTTGTTAAATTTATTAAATATTGATTTTCTTTTTAAGATTTATATATATACCAGATATCTTTGCTGCCAGCCTCTTCTCAAGATATCCATTTCATTGTTGGATGTGGCTGCCCAAGCATAGATAGGAAAGTTGTCAACTCAGGGAAGCATCTAAGATCACATGTAGGCATTGATGAAGGCTGTGCATGTGCTGAGCCTTTTCCCCTCTATATGTACTTCATTGTTGACTTAAATTTAAGGCAATTCTTTCTTTAAACATTTTTGTATCTAAATTTGTCTTATTCAGAAATTTAAAGATTTTGTATTTTAGTAACCATTATTCACACCTAACTTGAGTGAACTGCTTTTTAGGTTTGCAGCTTCTGCAAGATGAGGGGAGACTGTGAAAGGGCATATGTTAAGGCACGTGAAGATGAAGGTGGGCGAACTGTGGGTGTCATGCGTATTCTATTGACATATTTACTTGATTTGATTTCTGGTAAATCAGTGAACAAGCCATTTCAAAAAATGGTTAAAGATATAGTGAGAATGCTACTGAAAGAAATGGAGTATAGCAGCCAGGAACTTAACTCTGACCTCCCAGATGGCACTCTCTTGAAAAGTGGTTCCTCTTTGCAAAATCACTCAAATGTTATCATGAAACAAGGCGATTGGCTTTGCCCCAAGTACTTTGACTGCTTTCACGTGGCATGTTATCATCTGTTTCATATTATTTTGTTCAATGAGGATTAACCTTTTTCTTTATATTTCTGGCTGTTTAGGTGTGACTTCCTTAATTTTGCCAGAAATATTAGGAGCTTAAAACATCTACACGAGGATCAGAATCATCTTCCATTGAAAAAAGGATACTGGATTTGTGAAAAGTAATGATTTTCTGAGTTGTTATCGATATAATTCTTGATTTTTGGTTTCTCATCAAGACTTATTTTTCACAGATGCAATTTCTTGAACTTTGCAAAGAACACAAGATGTCTGCAGTGCAAAGAGAAACCTCCAAAACGGCAGCTTAATCCTGGGGAGTGGGAATGCGAGTCATAAGTCAATGAAATCACTTGATATCTGTACATAAATTAGTTCTGTTTTATGATGGGTTACATACACTTAGAAATATGTTATTTTACAGATGCAACTACATTAATTTTAGAAGAAACATGGTGTACTTGAAATGTGATCGTAGGCGACCAAAGGCATTGAATGCTCCAAGCAACACATTTGCTCAAAATGAACATGACAATGGAGGCTATCCCAACCACAGGAGATTGCGGTTTGTTCATGATGAAAATGAAACCGATAATGATAAATCCAGGAGACTAGATGGAAGGAATAGAAGAAGTGTAGACGGCTGGAGATTCGTGGAGGAAGAAAGAGAAAACAATCACTCTAATTTAGGGAATGAGGATTAAAGGTTTGTATATTTCCCAATTGTGGGAGGCAAAAGTAGTCCGTCTCAAAATGCACCAACAGAGAAAGATGGAAACTAGAGATGTTAGAGAAGAAAGAAAGCGACGAAGAATTTAGTTGTGCTGATACGCAAACAATATTTAAGTACCTTGAAACAGTTGATGATGAAGATATGGCTGAATGGTTTGGACATGAAAAAAAAATGGAATCACAAAGTTGTGCATCTGCACCTCAGAAAATTCCGGATTAGGTAAAAATGTGATTCATACGATAAATAATCGTGGATATTGAAGTTGACAGAGTAATCTATGTTAAAATTAGGCACTTGCCATCTATTGCAGGCTTTAAAAAATCTATTTTTGTGCATAAGATGAGGTTATTACAGTGGATAAAGATGAGGATGATACCCGTCATACGACCGCTTTTCAGTTTCTTTGCATAAGAAAGCTAGCAGTATTATTGAACTTTTATTTTTTTTATTTTTATTTTTTTCATAGAGTTTCCTGTACTACTTGACAAACAATTAGTCAACCATTAAACTACTACATATAATATCATTTCCTGTTTACTTTTGGAATCACGTCCTATAGTAATTTAGCAAAGTCTTGCCATCTGGTTCTTTTGATAAGAACGTTCTTAAGTAGTCTGTGAGCTTAAATTGCCGATATACAGCTGGTTTTTCTGGTGATACTAGCTCTGGAAAAGGTCCATACAGGAATTCGCTATTACCAAGGTTGAAGAAAGTAACAATGGAAACTCGAGGATCATGTGAAGTATTAGCCAAAACTCTATGCTCTCCGCTTTTGTATTCATCATTGGATAGCATCTGAAGAACAGAGAAGCTTCAAACCTTATCAAGGACTTTAAGACAATCAAATTTAGAGAAGGAATAATGTTCTGAAAATTTCACTTCGAAATATATATATATATATATATATATATATATATATATATATATATATATTACCTGGAGTATATCTGCAATGTTAATAACAAGGGCTCCTGGGAGAGGTTTAACATCAATCCATTGTTCACCATGCTTAATCTGTAAACCTCCGATATTGTCCTGCAGCAACACTGTTAAAACCCCAGAATCTGTATGTGATGTAAATCCAAATGTCAGATCAGGCTGTGGACAGTGTGGATAATAGTGGCCCACCATTGCCCATCCTTCCAAACATGTCATCTCCTTTACTCTTTCTGCATTCAATCCCAGCCCTTCGCATAGCAATTCCATGAACAAATTGGCCACCCGTGTAGCCTGTTGATTCCATTCAAACACCTCATTCCTGCATATCTCTGGGATTTTCTCATGCTTCGGAAACAAAGGACCTAACATCACCTCAATTGTATCCCTACATATATGATCAATTATGAATTAAATATGATTTGCTCATTTGCAGCACATTTAGAACAAAAAAATATGAATTTTTATGCAGAGCAAACATAACTAATTTATATCAAACTATAGCCATGATCATTTTGAAAATTAATTTGCATATGTATCAAATAATTGAAGCGTTCATCAAGTGTATGTTTGGTATTGAAAACCGAAACATAATTTTGAGAAGTAATTCCAAACTAAAACCCAATCAGAACAGAGAAATTTGATTCAGAGACCTCCAGCTAGCAGCTTTAGCCTTAAACAAGTCAATATCAGACAAGAAGGATACGCCGGTCCCGCCATCTCTCCCATACCACTGCTTCTTGACCTCCGCTGGCTGTTCATGAAACGCCTTGATTCCGCTAATCACGCGATTCATAAACTCCACCGGCACACCATGATTCACAATCTGAAAAAATCCAAGCTCCCGAGAGGCACGCGAAATCTGCTCCACAATCGCTGGTCTTCTGTCTGAATCAACGCCGGAAAGATCAACTGTGGAGATTATTTCGGATTCGGATCCGGAACTGAGAACGTGTTTGAGATCGGATTGTGTATCGGTTGGGTGGATAAAAATACGAGGGATAGAAGTGAGGCCCGAGTCTACTAGGCCTTTGACTCCGAGTTTTGACTCGTCGAATCGTTTCACCTCTTCTAAATGATTATACTCTCGATGATCGCTGGCTATGGATGTTGTTGCCATGTTAGCTTTAACTTTTTTGTTTCTTTACCTGTTGTTAATACTTGACTGGTCTATTAGTTTTTATGGACCGTTTTTAATTCAGTTAAATAAATGCTTCGTCATTTAATATTTTCATTACTTTATTCAGTTTGAAAATTATCAAGTCAACGAGACATCATAAAGAAAAAGAACCAAAGAACGCTCGTCTGACATGGTGGCCTTGCTGACGGTGAGCATCAAATGAAAGTTATGAGCAGGTGAAATGGGAAAAATTCATTTACTTGTGGTGTTTTGTTTATTGAACTTTTAAAATTCAGTGGTAGGGATGTAGAAATTTCTAAATTTTATGTATTTAAAAATATATTTTTTTAAATAATATAATGTTTTAATAATTTATATATTATTTTTATATAATTTTTTATTAATTTTATTTTACTATGTAAAAATTTTTAATGTGAAATAAATAAAAATATAAAAACTCATTATGAATAAATAAAATTTTAAAAACTCAATAACTAAATTGTGTGAAATTTAAGAGCCTCATGATTTGTTTTTCCCGTGAAAAACTCTCTTTGGCTTACCATGATATTTAGTAGGGTTAGGAGGGTTGATAATATTAAATATGAAAAGATAATATAATATGGATCAAATACAGAATTAATTGATTTGAGTTAAAAGTGATAATAATTATATCATATTCGTATTTATCGATTAATTCGAAAATGATACTTATTAATATTTATATGTGATATTTATGATTTATAAAATATTTATATATAAATATTATTTTTAATTTTTTTTATAGATTTATATAGAATTATATTTTATATAATAATATAAATTATTCGGAATTAAGTTAGTAAAAATTTGATAATTTTAAATATTAAAATAAAAATTAATTAATGTAAAATTTTAAATACATTATTTATATTGTGTGTTATTATTCATTAATTAAATAAATTATATTTAAATTTTTGACATGATAATTAATCATATTATATTTGTATTGATTCTTATTATATTATATTGTATGTTAATACAATTTGCAAAAAAGAAAAATAGAAGGATCGAATAAGTTTTATTGACTTTATTTTAAATTTGATAAATATTAATTAATCGTATATTTTATTATAATTTTATAATTTATAATATTATTTTTTATTTGACTCATTTGAATTCTATATTTAAAATTGTGATTGAATTTATTCATTAAAAAAATTTGAGTCAATATATTTTTTATGTATTTACTGATATTATATTGGATTTAAATCAAAATTGCCACCTAATATTTAGGAAGTGTGTATTATCTTAAGTTTAGCTATTGATAATTAATACTATGATGAGAACAAAAATATGTGAAAACTCAAATTAACTTGAGACAATTAGTATTTACAAAAAAATCAGGTAGTTTTGTTCTAAACTCTTAAATGCAATATATTTAATTTGAGCTCAAGTGAAATGTATTTTCGTTTCTAATTAGTTTAATTTAATTTATTTCCACAACTCGATAAATCATTTAAATAGAGGTAAGACAATTAAAATTTTAACATGAATATATGAAGGAATAGGTAAAATTATAAAAATGAAAATTCAGTATTTTTTTTTTTTTTTGTTATTAGGGAAAAAAAAAGAGTTTGATTTGGCGGTAATGTATAATTAGAAAAAGAGGGAATCTTTTAAAAAAATAACAAAATAAGGGCGCTTTTTTGCAATTTTGCAAATCTAACATACGGGAAAATGTGGACCTGGGGATTTGTGTGAGCTGCGAAACAGTAAATTGTTATCATCTCTGTGTAAAGTTCAAGCTCGTACTTTCTCTCCCTAAAATTCTTTACTCTCTCTCTCTAGCTGAAGAAGTTAGCTTTTTGTCCTTCAGTTCTACATTTAGTAAACAATGGGCTCCGAAGGATCAAGAGTTGTTGGTAAGTGAACCTTGGAGGATAAAACCCTAGATTATTTTTCAAATGTGTGATTTGGTAATTTTAATTTTGTATTTCTGCATTTTGCGAGTGATCTCGTTTGATCACCGTAATAATATTTGAGTTTCATTCTTTGGATTTTGTAGGAAATTACTTGTTTTATTGTTCTTAATTAGGATTGGCTAGTGATTGAATTGTACAGAGCCTTTGGTGTGTGAAATTGAGTTGTTTAGTGAAATCAATCATGTTAATGTTTGATGTTTTTGTGCTATTGGGATGATAAAATTGCAGAATAGCCATCAGCTGAATAAAAAGTGGAAATGAGATGAGAATAATAAGGGTTAGATAGATAGTGATTTGAAATGAATGTCGATTTGGATTTGAGTTTGTAAAATCATTAAAAATAAGAATCATTTCATATTACTAGCTTTCCAAATTGACCTTAAAATTATAAGGGAGTGAAGGAAACTTATTTTCCTAAATTTTTGGAGTGAAAGGTTTGAAACCTTGATTGGAAACTTTCCGTCCTACCAATGGATTGCAATGAAGAGGAGTGACTCCCATAGTGATTGAGCTGATGGATCGCATGTCAACCTCTGTCCAACTATGTGAAATAATAGGGTGTGTAGTTTTGAGAAATATTGAATAAACTTAGAAATAATCCACATTTCGGATTTAATTTATTTCATAGTACAGAATTGTAAAAACTTGATCAAAGAAGATAATGGTTTAATCATTGGAGGTGCTCTGGCCAAGTGTTAGAGTATCTCCAAAGGGCTCTTTATATGTCCCAAACTCTCTGTAACAATACAAGAAAACAAAAATCCGGTGGACTCTTTATTATTTAAATTTAAAACAAAGTAAAATTGGCTCTCCATATCTAGAGAGTCAATTTCACTCTTTATTTTAAGTTTAATTAATAAATTTTTCAATTTTCTATGCATGTTATATATTATTTATCTCACTTATTTAATTAAAGAGTTTATTGGACTTAAAAAAATTTACACTTTTTATATTTAAAAATTGATTAAGATACTCTTTATTTATGTAAAAGATACTCTTTAAAATAAAGAGCATCATTGGAGATGCTCTTAAAGCTTCATTGCTCCGGTTATTGAAGCTACTATGCTTGCAACCATCAAGAGGAGCTCAATGCTTTTATTGCTTGTATTGAAGAATGAGCTGGCGACTGTAGACAATGGTTTGGCTGAGGGAACCATGGGTTGAAAACCACTTTCATGCTAACTCATTCACATATGACATTTTGTGTGGAAATTTTTGAAATAATTTAACTTGTGATAAATGCAATTCCTACCCTTTTTGCTTCTCTCTAATTGATAAATTATATTCTTATATTATGTTTTGTGATGTGGTTGATGCATTTATGTACTCAAGAAATTCTATAAAGCTACAAGCTTGGGTAGCACATTTAGTTTAGATTTTATTATGCCATCAGGATTTGATAAAACTATATTGAGAAATTCATACACCTAATGATACTAACTAATTGTTATTTATTTATTTTTTTCTTGGGTGATATGATGTTGAGAGTCAATCGTGGTCACTTTGTTTTCTAACTTAAAAAGGTTATGAACTCTTGGAAGTATGATCATGCTATTGGACATGCCATATTTTGTTTTGTGAATCTGATATGCATTTTCAGAGACTAATTCAACATTTATGCTAACACCAAGCTAGGAGGGGTTTCCTTTTCATATATTCTACTGTTTCTAGATCCATATTGTTTATAAGATACTGTAGCTAAAACAAAACCGCACTAAGTTTTGATTATTTAACTGATATGTGCCCTCATTTTCAGTGCCTAGGAATTTCAGATTACTGGAAGAGCTTGAGAGAGGGGAGAAAGGGATTGGAGATGGAACTGTTAGCTATGGAATGGATGATGCTGATGATATCTACATGCAATCATGGACAGGAACTATAATTGGACCCCCAAATGTGTGTACCTTTTTCCTCCCTCTTATTTTCAGTCTCAGTTTGGTAGTGCATGCTTGCATACAAGCGGCTGGTTCATGAACTTGGTCTGGGAGGTTTATTATTATATACATGATTCAAATTTAACCGCAACTATGTGGTTGAATTAACCTGCTCATGTTCAAATGTTATGCTGTTATTGACGGGTGAAGTAACCTTCTCATTTCAAATGTTTATCTGGTTAGTGCATAAATTAAGAATTACTCATCCTTCATTCCCAGTATATCATGTCACTGATTCATCCATAAATAGACCTTGATCTAATGAAAATTAGGTTGGCTTATATTTTGAGAGAGAATACAATTGAATGTTATTCTGAATTGTTTAAAGTCTCTTACTTTGCTCGGTGAGTTAGCTTCGGAGTTAATTCCTCCTGAAGTAAAGAATATCAATTACATAAAGATATTATATAGTCAATTGCTTTTTAGCATCATTAATCTCATTTTACATCTCCTTCTTGAAGCTTTCCTTTTTAAAAATGCTCGTAATAACTTGATACTTTGGTATATTGCCCATTTCATTAAATGGACTTAATCAGACCAAAACTTTATTGTTGCAGCTCATTAATGCAGTAAGATACAGTTTGACCCTTTGTAGTATAAATTGTTATTTTAAATCTTCTGGCTTTCTGCTTTTAACTTTACTTACCTGGCAATGGCCTTTAGGGCCTTTTTTTTTCATCTGATAACCTAAACCAGTATGCTTTAAAGTAAGCCTTGGCTCCAGTAGTTTGAGGTCAGTGAAAAAAAAAGCCAAATTTATGGTTACTTTATCTGTGGCTCCCTCTGATATCATCCAAAACATCAAGATTATCAAGATTTAATTATTCATAGATTAGAGAGAGATTATTGGAAAGGGATGCAGAATTATAGAAAGGAAAAATCCTATTTTAAAGGAAGAGAATGACTGTATGCTTAGACTTTTCAACTAACTTTGAGGTTTTTTTTTTCCCTTGTCTTGTCAAACAAAGACCTGAAATATCTGGTTATATATTTCTAATATTCACTCAAGTAAATATTCTGAAAAATAGTTTAAAACAGAGACTCCTAAATTATCAATCTGAGAAAAATACCTAATCCTAATGGCTAGGCTGTTTGTACATGCACATCCAAGTGGAGCAATTAAATGATTAATCTGCTTTTTTTGCAACTAACCGGATCCAATATGGCTCAAAAGCTAAACCTATTGGGCCCAATAGTCTTTTGCTTGAATTTTTTGGCCTTTGTGCTTAGGTTGAATGACATGGTTTGACACAAACATGTCATAATGGAGTGTGCTTAAATTAGTCTCTTGTATAACAGGCCCAATAACATGTAGTGTTGTAGTGTAATTGATATAGGAGGTTGTGGCTCTGGATTATGTGTTTTGTGGTGAGTGAGTCCTGGAAAAGTTGGAATTTTGGAAGAGGCTTAGAATTTTGAAGATTTCAAGGTTGAGTCAAAACAAGGATGCAATATTTTCTGTCAGGAAATTAGGTATTGGTAACTGGTAAGCATATTTGAATAAGTTAATTTAATGTGGGAAGTTGAAAATATATGTGGTTTTTTATGATTTAGAATGGCATAATAATTGTGTGAAGTTTAAATTTATTAATTGCTCAAAAAGTTGGAAGTTTTTATGCTGAAAGAGTTTCAGGATTCCTCCCCAAAAGTGAGGTTTAGGGGTATTCTAGTGTTGGACATTGGTTGAGTTAATAGGGGTAGCAGGTTTTATATTGGCATAGTGGTATTGTGTTGAGTTCTTCATGATAGAAATGATTTAAATTAGGAAAGGAAGGAAATAAGTAAATGCCTAATTAATGCGAACAGAAGCTGGAAATCAACATATAGGAGAAAAGGAGAAAAAATGAGTACTTAAAGAATAGTGGGTGAAAAGAGAAAAGACAGTATGCTTGCATGTCTTCACACTTCAAAGGCTATTCAAAATATTCACATCCATAATGAAAAAGATTAGCCTTGCCTCTCTATCACACAGATACAGATGCTCTAAACTAATTCATTTGTACATATTAATATCTACGTCTAATTTCTGGACATCTGTATGGCATTACAAATGTGGGGTCCTAGTATTTTGGATGAATAGGAAGTGGGAATAGTCATGGGTGGTTATGGTCTTATAGGCCAGGGATGACTTGGTCCATGACCTAGAAAGCTTTTACCTCTCCATATTATACTCATGTTTGGGAACCCAATCCTGCCCGTCTGCATTTGTAAAAAGAGTCTCCAGCCTCTACTAAAGCTGGTTAAAACTTTGGTTTGATTGAAACTTGTTTTAAGGCTGAAATCACATGACTACGACTCATCTAATTTCCATAAGTGGGAAATCACAAAGAAGCTTTTGAAACCCAAAGTTTAAGAAAATATGAACATATTTGTATTAATGAGATGCATGAGAGTTTGAGCCTTTCAATATCAGAATTAGAAAAATGCACTAGTGCAAATCTGTCTGCAGAACAGCAGTTCTGCCAAGAAGCATTCACCTAGTAAATATGTGGTAGTCTGGTTATGTTGGGTGGGATATCTGTTGCCTGCCCTTTGCCTGCCTGAACTCAAATCAAGACTTGCACCTGTACTTCTACAGACTCAGTTGGGCCTCCTCAATAGCATTATCAAAATAAAATCATCCAAATAGGAGAAGTGCAGGTCCTGACAAAGCAGGGCAAATTTCCATCCCTAGTTGTCTGTCAGTTACACGGTGGAATTCATTGTGTCTCTCCTCATACTCTCTTAATCCAGTCTTTGAATGTAGGACATTGTCTTGTGCTGATGGTTTTTATGTGTATTTTCTCATAATTTTTCTGGAAGAATAATACTGTATTATGGTGCTTGCCAGACTGTTCATGAAGGTCGTATATACCAGTTGAAATTGTTTTGTGGAAAGGATTATCCAGATAATCCACCAAGTGTAAGGTTCCAAACACGGATAAACATGACCTGTGTCAATCCTGAAACTGGAGTGGTAAGAGGTGTTTATACTTAGTTTGTTCTTTTATGCTGCAATTGAATGAAAGTAGGATTATGGATGACCAAAAAATAACAGGTCGAACCTAGTCTTTTCCCTATGCTTGCTAACTGGCAGAGGGAATGCACAATGGAGGATGTATTGACTCAACTGAAGAAAGAAATGATGTCACCACAAAACCGGAAGCTTGCTCAGCCTCCTGAAGGTTTGTCAATTTTTCTGCTGCTTATTGTTGTTACATGCTTCTATTTATTGTTGATTTTTTAAGCAATCATATGGGTCGACTTAGAGAACAAAGCAAAAAAATAAATGATTTGCTAGACAAATGAATATATCTCAGAGTGTTTCATTAATGGGAATTTCCAAGGAGGATGGCTGCTCTAAGGGTCAAATCAGTAAAAGCTAACAGATGAGAGTGGTTTTTTAGATGGATGCTGTCCAATGTGAAATTATGATGTGGATTAGTGTAGAGAAGGAAAAAAATAAAGTATTGTAAATTTTCCTCTTCCATTGGAGCCATTGCATTGGCTAGTGGGGGAAAGGTAGGGGGTGAAAACAGTTCAGTTGAGGCACTTTTTGTTATTTGAACCATGAATATCAATTAACCATTTAGTTGAGGCACATTCATTGTATAATAATTCATTTAAACTCAGATTTCACTAATAGGGCGCCTTTTTAGCATCAATTCTTTTTTTTAAGTATTCGTTAGTAATGTAATAAAGTATATACCACCACAATGTGATTATTTTCTAGATTAATAGTGTAGTGCATTGAAAAATTAAATTATAAGGTTATAGGCTTTATCGTTGTAAATTTGTAGAAATATATTTTTATTCATTAATATTTAATAAATTATGAATTGGAATATTCTTCTAACAAATATAAAATGTAATATATGTTACATGCACTAAGGTATGGTTTGATTAATCGTTGGTTTTGTAAAATGAAAACATTAACACAATCTATTGGTTCAGTAATCGATTTCTTTTTTGTATCTAGTTCAACTAAGTACTGTCTCCTGTGCCCATGCCCACAGAAAGTTTATGTAGTTGGTGGTTGGACTCGGCATTTTAGGAAGCAGCTTGACCGATTGCTTGTTTTATGAAACCATGTGCAAATGTGACATATATTAGCAGCAGTTTATGGAGTGTGGCATGTGCAACTATCACTGCTTTGTGTACTATACATGGTTCACCAATTTGTGTCACGAGGTTGAGAGGGTACGATGTGGAAGTGAAGTTGCAGGAAATAGAGCCATGAATCCTCTTTCTATTAAAACGAGTGTTTATATTGCTGGTATTTCTGGACGTGTAATCATATGAAGTTGCAATTGCAGGAAATGAAGATGCAAGGGTGGACCAAAAAGGGTTAGTGCTGAAGTGCTGTATTCTCTGAAGTTATCTAAAAGATGTATGAACAAGAAATTGTATATACCTTACACCTATTCCTCCTACCGGCTTAGTTCCATAAATATATAATCTTGTGTATGAGAAAGATGACCTTGGTTCCATCACATGGATGCTAAATAAATTACAAGTCGATGAACCGTTTAACACTTTAATGATTTAATATTTTCTTTCTTGTGCTGATGCTAATACCTGTACATGATTATGCACTTTTTTTTTCTATTTTTGTAAATCCTTGTATGCATTTATTCGTGCTAGATCACTGTAGAGTGATTCTATCAAGCAGACGGCCTAATTTAGATCAATTTCTCTCTGATGTCTTGCGCTTTAAAATGTTCGACATACGAACAAATGTGCATGTTTATGGCGAATGACCCGAAATTTCTGCTCAGTATTCAGAAAGAGGAATAATCACTAATTAATAGGCAAATGTGAAGTTTGATACAGAGTCATCATCATTCCTTTTAACAATTGAATTGTTCGATTACTTGAAGATTAGCAAATATACATTAGTGTTATTCAGCCAATTTTGTAGTTGATATTCTGATGTACATAAAATATTTTGAATAAAAAAAATTGATATTTTATTCGACTCATGAGATACATGCTTATACGTAAGACTAACTTGAAAATTCAGCAAATAATAAAAATAATAATGATTTATTGAAGTCTTTTTTGAAGAAAAAAATATTATGGAAGTTAAAACAATAAAATCATTTAACTAGCTTAGCATCTCCAATGCTCCAAGAGCATATTGCTGCTACAATGTAACAAATTCTCTGTTCTAATAAATCTCCCAATTATTACTTTAAAATACATATTACTGCTTTTATATATTGGAATAAAAGGGTGATTAGTTTCTTTGATTTGGAATTGTTTTTCTCTTAATAAGAAATGAAATAAACATTACCTGTGATTTTATTTCAGTCTCTTGTATTCTTTGATTTGTAATTGTTAGACCACTCAAGCCACAATTCGGATTCTCTGTGCGATCATATATCTATAACTAGTGCAATAATTAATGAAGTTTTTGAAAATGATGCACATTTTGATTAGCAAGTTTCGTTACAATCATGGTTGAAAATGAATTTGATGGACAGTAATTTTTTTAATTAAATATTTTTATTTAATGAACATAAATTTTATAAATATGTCAAATTAATTTTTTACATAAATTTGTTATTATTTATATTATTTTTAGTCTCTTTCTTAATATTTTTTTTTATGGAATTTACTTATTCTTTTGTAACAGGTGTATTATCTTAAATTATTTACGGCCTTTAATTTTATTTTAATAATTTTTAATTTATCAAATATTCAAATATATAAAAATATTCAATTGTGACTTGGTAGTCATCAAATAAATTACGTATCATTTTAAGTTTATTAGTTTTAATACAAATATGATTAAAGACTATTGAAAAAATTCAAATTATTTTATTATATTTTTTAATATATTTTTATATTTTTATTTTTAAATCAAGATATATTATTTCTAATTATGAATGAAGATTCATGATATTTCTTTAAAAAAATTAACATGATTGTGCTTTTCTTTTTCTTCTCTCCTATATCAGCATAAACAGTTATGTGTACAAAAATTTAAATTAAAAATTCAAATGCAAATCTATATTTTAATATTTGTAAATTTGAAATAAAAATTATATTTATGTTCACATTTTAACTTCATATAACAAAATCAGCAACCATGGGATATAATCCTAACCATCTCTTAATAAAAGGTCAAATTTATAAGATGGTATTAATTCTTTCTTTCTTCAATATTTAGAAAAGGAAGTGACGAAAACTAACAAGATTTTGTATATTTTTTATTTTTTGATTTTTTTAATTAATTTTATAGAAAATTTATTTTTAGGCGTTATTTAAGATATTAAATTAATTTTAATTTATTTTTCTATTTAAATTAATTTTGATTTATTTCTTTAATTATATAAATTTGGTGATTTATTTTATTTTAAAAATAAATTATCATATTACACTCGTAGAATTTTCTAAAAGTCATTTATTATATATATATATAATTATATAAATCTTAAGGTTGAAAAAAATTTTAAATTAAAATAAAATAATATTTTAGTGTAAAAGTTATTTTTTTTAATTTTTGATTTTTTTTAAATTAATAAATTTTGATACCTATTAATCTGATATTTATTTAAAATGAATAGATTTTTTAAAGATTTTATTCCGTAAAGCATTAGAAAGCTTAATTTATAGTAATTAATATCTTTTAAGTTCAATTAATTTTTAATTGGAAATTAAGGTATCATATTAGAGAGTTGCCCAACGCGAAGCCTGGCGAAGAAAGAAAAAGATTAATGAAATGATAGGCTAATCGGCTAATTTTTGTGAGGATTAAACACCTGATGTTAACATAAGGGGAGTGACGTAAAAGCAATGAGCATCGATCCAGTGTTGTAATTAATAACTAATAAAAGCCATAACTGTGTTCGTTGCTGCTAAGCTATACCATTTTTCTTGCTTTCTTTTCTTTGCTTGCTTTCACACAACACCAAAACTTGCAACCATTTCTGCCCTTTTTCTCTCTGAAAACTTGCAACTTTTTTTCTTTTTATTATCATCACTATTAATAAATAAATCAAATGCATCTAATCAATTTAGAAGTTAATATTGTATAAAATGAAAATAATTTAACTTTAATATTTGATATTTCATTTCACACATTTTGTATAATTATGATGATAATTAATAAGATTTGTTTTAGAAATACTTAAATCATAATTAATTGATTTTACAATGGACTATTATTTTATATTTTTCATTTTACTTCTAATTTTGTTTTCAGATTTATTTTTTTAATAAATTTATTTATTTTTATGTTTATTCCTTTTAGTAGTTTGTTTATTTGTTTCTCTATCTTTTTTATGATAAATGTTTTTGGTTTATTATTATTTCAATAGTTCAATCAAAATTGTAATTCATATTTTTATTTTAAATCGATATTTATTGATAGTTATATCAAATTTATAAAAAAAAAAATCAAAAAATAATTATTATTTATTATGGAATATGTGATAAAATCAAAGTGATTATACACGTATAACAAGAACAAAAATATAAAATTTAATTTTGATTAATTTATAAACTGATTTGAGAATACATTTACTTTTCTAAATAGTAAAAATCTTTATAATATATGCTGTGTAATGGATAATTTTTTTAGATGAAATGAAATGAAATAATCTACATTAATTTTTTAGAGTTAAAACTTTAATTTGTGTTGTATTATAAAAAATATTAATTAAAACTATTAGTATTCAAAATTCACCTAACTTTTTGGCAATTTACATGAAAACTAATTAGTTCAAGAGTTTATCTATTTACAGAAATACTCCCTCCGTTTGTTTAAGGTTTTATATATATATATATATACTTATTAATTATATTCAAAATCACTAATTTAATTTTATATCATTAATTTTATTTTAAATTAAATATTCTAATTAAATACTATAATGATAAAATAAGAAAATATAAATAAATATTATTTTAAAAATTTAAAACTATAATTAAAAATAAAATAAATAAAATTTTAAAACGATAAATAAAAAATGGGGGAAAATAATGAATAATTAGTTTGTTATTATCCAAAAAGAAAATTTAATAACAAAAAAGCGCGTGGGTTATACGGACAATTCCCATTATAAATAGTTATCAATGAATTAGTAATCAAAATCCAAAGATATGGGAATACGATTCCTCTAAACCATAACACTCTCTTAGGTTCTTCTGCCATCATTTTCTCTTTTTTTCTGTTTCTTTTAATAAAAAACAAAAGCATACCCATTCATTTTCATTTTCATTTTCATTTTCTCTCTAACCAAACAAAACTATTTTGTCTCTCTTTTTCCTCTCTCTTGCCTCATCAACAACCCCAGATGGCTACCACTTCCAAAACAAACGACAAGCAACAACAAAATGGTGAATATAAAGTTGTTATAATTTTATTTTTTTTCAGAAAAAAATAAAAGTTTATTTTGTATATATATATATATATATATATATACAATTTTGATGGTGATGGGTTTTGCAGAGAAATTTGTACCAAGTGAGCACAACGCTCTTCAGAAACATGTTTTCTTCTTTGATAGGAATCAAGATGGTATAATTTATCCATGGGAGACCTTTCAAGGTATGTGTGTGTGTGTGTGTTTTTTTTTAATTTAATTTTATAATGGTAATAATAATAGTTTTAATTTGTTGAAAATGAAAAAATTGTTTATAATAGGAAATTAATTATTAATATTAACAGGTTTGCGTGCAATTGGGTTTGGAGTTCTGTTTTCAATTTTCGGCTCACTTTTCATCAATATTGGTCTTAGCCAGAAAACTCGCTCTGTAATTTTCTTTTATGATAATATTCGAATCTCTTATAATTTTCTTTAAGTTTTCCCCCTTTTTTTTTTGGCTTGTTTACATGAGGATAGTACTACTTTATATCGTAAGTTACTCTTGTTGGGTATTAATTAAATTTAAAAACGATTAAAAATTTATTAAAGAAAACTATTATTTCATAAAAAATTTAATTCTGAAATAAAACCTACATTTATTTTAATATTTTACGATTTTAGGCTATATTTATTTTGATGGAAATGGAGAGAAAAGAAAATAAAAGAACAAAAATAAATATTATTTTATTTATTTGGTTAATTAAAAAGAAAAAGAAAATAAAATAAATGAAAGGAAATTATATTTCATCTTTTAAATTTTAAAAGAGAAAAAAAGTTATGTTCATTTTGAAGAGAAATAGAGAGATATTAGAAATTAAATAATATAAAAAATAAAAATTACAAAGATACTAATTGTTTTATTCTTATTATTACTCTTTTATAAATTTATAATGATAAATTTATTGTTATTTCTTATCATTTATTTTCCTTATGCGAATAAAAGATTCAAACAATATAAAAAAAAATTAAAATTTTTTTATTTTATTTTTATTTTTCTTACTTAATTTCTCTCTATTTCTCCAGTACAATTAGTGCACCAAACATAACCTTAAGAATTATGATGGTAATTATATATAGGTTGGTTGGTGTGTTTGATTTTTTTTTTTTTTTAGTAAAAATGAGATTTTAAAAAGGATATTGTTAAAAGAAAATAAATTATTATTAGAGAAATTTTTCTCCAAACTTATATGATTATGTCTTCACTCAATTTATATATAAGTCAATTCTGATGTAAAAAATTAGAATAATTTAGAAAATATTAAAAAAAACTCTTGAGCGTAATTATTTTTTCTAAAAAAAAAAAAGAAAAAACTTTATATAAGTCATTAATTATTGAAAATTTAATAATTAAATTTAAGTGTTAAAAATTTTTAAATTGCAAAATTATGTAGAAGGCCGATGAATTATTATATTAAATTTTAAATTATCCTGAGTGAATATTAATTTAATTGACATTTTTTAATATAGCCTATATTCAAATTTATAGTCATATTGCTCTAGAAAGAAGGAAAAGTATCATTTTTCTATTGTTATAAATTGATAAAATTTTGATGCATTAAATGCAGGGAAAGTCTCTTTCTCTGTTATTCCCTGTTGAAATTAGGAACATCCAGAAAGGCAAACATGGAAGCGATTCTGGTGTTTATAACAGTGAAGGAAGGTATATATTCTTTTTTTGATTTTTCCTTATATTCTTTATTTTCTTCTTGCCAAAGAAACTTGACAGCTAAACCTCACCAAGGATCTGACATATGAGTGATTGATTATTTATACTAATATTTATATAATTATTATATCTGTCGGATTTTCAATTATTAATTTTTGTAGTTTTGTTCCTGAGAAATTCGAAGAAATTTTTCGCATGCATGCATGTTCTGATCCAGATGCCCTAACTTCTGGCGAACTGATGGCAATGCTAAGAGATAACAGACAACCCAAAGACTACTCAGGATGGTCGGTTTTTTTATTTTGTTTGTTATCATAAAGAAAATATAGGAAGTTAATTAATTAATTAATGCAGGATTGCAAGCTGGGCAGAATGGAAAGCACTATACATTCTGTGCAAGGAAAGTAATGGTTTTATCAAGAAAGAGACAATTAGAGCAGCTTATGATGGAACCCTGTTTGAACACTTGGAGAAGAAAAAGCTATCGTCTAAGAAGAAAGCGTAATTTAATTTATTGTTACTCACAAACTTTATAATTAGTTAACTAATTGACTATAATATTGTGTTTTTAGATGCAGTTGATGGATGTTGTTAGTTTCAGAATATAAAATGAAATTGATATTTGTGTGATAATAGTACCGTATAGGGAATGTTTGATCGTGACTGTTCTCCTTGTTATAAATTAAAGTAGTTTTGTATTCCTTTGGTTATAATTATCAATAAGTCCTGATATGAATAATTTGACTTTGATCTTATCTTAGAGATTCAAAACTTGAAAAAAGAAAATTAAGAATATAGATTATGAAAAATTCTTGCCTGCACCGAGATTATATCAATTATATTAATATAATGAGATAAAAATATATAGTTAAAAAAAAAAAATATTGACGTCTTTTCACCGGATAATATTGATAAAAAATATAGATAAGAATTTTCTGTAGAATATTTCTTTACAAAGAAGAATATGAATATATGAATGAATTTTAAAATCTCAATGAAATTTTGAATTTTATATTAAATGAAAAACTCAATATCAGGCCCTAATCCCAGCGGCCCAGACCATTGTCTCTGGTTTAACAAGTATCATGACGCATTGACGGCCTCTTTGAGGCTCCCTGCATGAGACGATCAACAGCAATTAATCGTCGGTGTGGCTTTCACAAGTACTCGACTGATTCCAGTGGCAATCAACAATCGCCCCATGAATTATGAATTGTAACTTTGATTCTCCATTACACAGTACAAGTAACACAAATATGTTTATGACAAGTCAAAACAGGGGTTCTCATTTTGGTACAACTGGCTGAAAAAGCATTCAGAATCCATGATTTATTTAAATTCCCCAATTTATACTAAAAAATGAAAAATAAATAATGATAACAGAGGCAAATTTCACTTGCAAAAAACAATACTAAAGATAAAAACATGAGATGGAAAGTGCCCCAAAGTGGCAGCTGGTAAAATTATATTGGGACTTGGCAAGATATAATGTTTGTGATAGTGAAAGAATAATTATGCTCAGCAAAGGGAATTTCTATATAGACCTGAAAAAAAAAAAAAAAAAAAAGACATAATAGAAGCAGCAGTTGAGCAAGATAAATTTGCCAAATCCAGTTCTATCACTAAGCAAAGAAAACCTCCAGAACTCATGGCCAAACAAATGAACAAGCCACCTTAGCCCCAAACGAAATGCCACAAAACTAGTCCCAATACCAAGTCCACCTCCACCCCTTTTCCTTACATTCCAATAATAATTCTCCCAGTTCCCTCCTCTGTCTCACCACCACCAACAGTATTGAGTATCATGGATCGAAATAAGAAGGAAGAAGCTGATACAAACACACACACACACACACACACACACACACACACACACACATACAAGGCTTCATTTGACTAGCTTGACCAGAGATTGCAGGATCGAGAATACGAGTCCAACAGATTACTTCAATCCTAATATCAGAGAAAAAAGGAGTTATGTAGTAACAAGAAGTTGAAAAGTCCAAGATTGCAGGATCCAGAATAAGAGCCAAGAGCTATTTCAATCCTAATATCAGAGGTTAAAAAAGGAGTTATGTTGTAACACCAAGTTGAAGGCTTTCAGATTTTGTAAATAAATTATAAATTCTGCAGATATTTGGAAATCATAAACTTGAAACTTTTCCTTTTTCAAACATGAACTCAAAGGTCGCATACCTTTTAATTGAAGTGTGCCACTGTACTAGAGTAACTCAACTCAACTTAGCCTTAATCCCAAAATTAATAGGGGTTGGATTCTTTTTTTCCACTGTACTAGAGTGCTTCTCCTAAAATATCAAACACATTATAACTTGAGTTTTTTGCTTTGAAAAACATTTTAGTTGCTAAGTTTTCACATTATTCCGCTATAAACATTAAAAAACAAGGAACTAAAAATTTATTCACCTGCAAGTGAGGGACTAAAGAGTAATGAAAGAACTAAAATGTATATTTTGCTAAAATTAAAGGAGCATTTTATTCAATTTTGAAAATGCAAGGATTCAAGGGGATTTTTTAAATCACAGAAGTTTTTCTGATGAGAATCAGGTAATAATGCAATATTTAAGAGAAATCCTATTCATTCTTATGTTAAAATGAGCAAACTCCAAGATATCACTTGCAAGCTCATTCTTCTTCAAGAATTGAGTCACAGACACAAGCACAATATCGCTAAATGAACAAAGCTTCCCATTAGCAGTTAGGTCTCTTCTGGTTCAAGCTTCTTCGCAAACTTGGAATGAATGCCCAGAATCTTGAACCAAATCCTCGTGCTAAGCCAATGATTTCCAATTTGTTATCTAATTCAGTAGTCTCAAGAACTAAGTACTCATAAAAATAAAAATATAATAAAATTCGAATTGAATTAACCCAGTGTTCAAGTGATGGAAGTTCAAGTAATTGACGTTGAAGAAGCTAGGGATTCATTAACAATTCTCAATGAAAGAGCTAACGCGCATAATGATTAGGCACCTTATTTAACAATATAACCATTCCTACACTACACATAGGAACAATTACTACAGAAAAGAATACCAATAATGATCAATTTTAATTTCTCAATCAAACTGGCAATAGCAAACACATAGTTCCCAATTCTAATCAAAATTAGAATCAGATCAAATACATAAAAAGTTTCAAAATGATCAAGGGGGCTTTTATACGAAACTGATAATGGTCAGCATCCAAACACAACACAGTGACCTACATTATTTTAGCTCAAAGGTACAATTAAGATTCATATAACACGAAAATTCATAAAAAAAAATTCAACAACAAATCCACTTATCTCATATATCGATCAATTCATCGCCCAAATCATCAGTCCTTATTCTTTAGCCTCTCAATGCGCTGATTCAACTGCTCAATCTTGACCACTAGATTTGTCACAGAATAAAGCAACCAGTAAAACATAAGCGCGGCGGCAATAAGAAGCGCGTTCCTCTGACTCTTCATGATCGATTTCTGGTGGCGGAGGTGCTCAGAAGGAGTGCAAGAAGCTACCTCGCAGCTCGGCCGCGTCTCGTACTTCCAGTAAATATCCATAAGAAGGAAAAGACAAAACGGCACGACCGACATGAACGGCTTGAGGAGATTACGAGTCACGGCAATCAATCCCTTACGGAGCCCGTCAAGGCCCGGAATCGTGAGGAGAAGGACCATTATCGCCTCTGCGCCAGCAACGTAGCCAAGCACGACCCATTCGAGTGCCATGAAGAAAATTTGGAAACCCTAGATCTGATTCTTATTTTTTTTGAGGTATTCTTCGCTAGTAAGGACTAAGGAGGAGTTGCTTTGGTGATAGGCGAAACTGTAATGTTTATACGCGTCAGAATACTGGTGTGCTCATGTCTGACTGATCATAACGTACTTCCGTTTATTTTGCAGGATGGGCTTCTTTTGGGCTTGCCCTTGTTGGTTTGGGCCTCCATCATATATATTTGCAACCATAATTTAAATATCAATAGCAGGGCTAATATTCTCTCTTGTGTATAATTATCATATTCATATTTTTATTTTTAATTACAATTTTACAGTTAAGTATATTACGAATCAAGTTTTACAAAGCATAGAAAATACATATAAGTAGCTTTTTTTTTAAGACATAATTTGCTTTACAATTTAATCTAACAAGTCACAAATCAAGCATTTATAAAGCATGGGCATGCAAGGTCCTTCTCTTTAATTGGTTTTCCCGTAACTTTGTTGAAATCTTTTTTTTTTTTTGGTTTTTATAAGGAGGAAGGCCAACAAATCAATTCAGTACAAAAATTAATTCCTCTATCCACAACAAATTTTTACCTTCCAAATCCTCTTAGAAGCTACTTACCAATGTTTTTAGAACCGAACTAATTAAAAAATCGATGAACTTATTAATATTTTTAGAATTAAATTAATTAAAAAACGATGAAAGTACATGGTTAAAAGGTAGGTCAAACTGATTAAATTAAAAAAAAAATCGATATATATATATATATATATATATATATATATATATATATATATATATGTCTCAATAAAAAATATATATAAAAATATATATATTTTTATATTTATTATAATATATTAAATAAAA
>CANXYC011790662.1:0-10687 GCA_948193065.1 Aleurites moluccanus
ATTTCTTATAGTTTTCTTCCCATTTTTGATAGAATTAGATAGAATCTATCATCCTAAACACCATTATAACCATAGAATTCAAAGAAAAACTCATTAAAGTAACAATTTAATTCAAGGAAGATTTTGAAGAAATTTTGGTAAGTTGTTGGTTTTTGAGTTCTTTTGATTTAATGATGTTTATGTGATGTTCCTTGTTATTATTTATGGATTAAAACTCATTTTGTATGGTTAGAATTCAAAAGAATGGATTGGAACCCTAATAGGAAGAACATTGAATCAAAGTATGGTTTTGATGGATTAATTGCTTCAAATGTTATTCATTTGATGTGTATAGCATGAATTAATGATTGAATGGTTGAAATAAATTGATTTGGGTTGAAAATAAGCTTGGCCGAAACTAATGGTGGTTAGGGTTTGGTGTACACTTTGTTTGTTTTAGGTGTTTAAGTGATAGAATGAGATATATTTGATGTATATTTAATGAATTAATGGTTAAATGTTGGAAAAGAAATCATTTGAATGGTGATGTGTTTTGGTTGAATATGATGAACTAGCTTGGTGAATTGTGTTTTGATGATTGTTAGGTTTAAATGCCTAAATGTGATACATTTGATGTTTATATATGTTAATTGATGGAATGGCATTGAAAAATGAACAAAAGGAATTACTTTTGCTTAAGTTGGATAAGATTGAGTTTACTAGTTTAAGGTGTTAGGTTAATGTGTTTAGTAAAGTTAAGTTTGAATATGAATAAGTATTGGAAATGATAGAAATATATAGGTTTAAATGTATGAAAGATGATTGATTTAGGTACTTTGGAAATAAGTTTGATTATGGTGTATGTTTAATATGAAATGGTGAACTAAGTATATAAGAGCTGTTAATGTGTTATATTAGTGATGAATATGCATAATGTAAGTTAAATATGGTGTTAGATATGAGTTATTGCATAAAGGAATGGATATAGTATGATTTGTGTAAAGTGAAGCTTATAAGGTATAATGTGTATGCCTTATATAGTTTGATGTGTTTGAATGTTTGTTTAAGTGAATTATGTGATTTGTAATGTTATAAAGTCTTATCGGAGTGTTATGTGTGAAAATAGGTGAACCGTCGAAAACTCCTGATCGGAGTGTAGAGCGGCAGGCCGAGTAGGGCTCGAGTACAGTTTTGGGGGATAACTGGATCATATTGCATAAAAGGTGAGTCCTTATGTATAATCATGCATGATTTGCATCATATATGCCATATTATTTCATTTGAGCTTTAAAAATAAAATTTGATACCCAAAATTGCCTAAAGTGCAAATTGGCCCGTAAATAAGCTCACTGAAACAACCTAAAATGACCTAAACTTTGACAGGCCATAAAATGAAATCCAGAAAGCCAATTGGGTCACCACTTGGCCCAATCATCTAGTCTCGACCTAAGCTTCGAAACGGTACCTCATGGCCTACCTAATTCTTTTGGTAACACAGTTGACCATAAAGTACCCAAAAATCTAAAATCGGACCAGTAATTTGCGAGCCAGTTACGGCAGCGCAACTGGGCCCCGCCAGGCCAATTTTTGACAAAATCCAAAATTATTCTATTATTCTTCATATATATATATATGATTGTTTTATTGCTATATAAGCTATAAATATGCTAAATTTACTGCTAATTGGAGGCACACTCATATGATATTAGAATAGGGCTATTTCGATGGTATATCAGGTTAATTCCATCGACTGGGTGCACACTGTGTTTTGGGGACCCTTACTAGAGAGGGATGTTATATTCTCTAGTCGTAGAGAAAATATCCCTTATGAGAGTAATGTATTTATGGGACCCCTAATAGGGAGGGATGTTATATTCCCTAGTGCACTTTATGATAGTGCTGAATATTGAATTTCATAAAATAACCCAATCCTGTTATATCATATGTATGCTATCTTGTACATTGGATACTTAAATGATCTTTATATTGATATTTATACAGATACTTGTTTACTTATTTAATTGCTATGTTATATTAAATTCTTTAGGCCATATATGGGCAAATACATTTTCATGAGCATTTACTGTATTTTTATATATCTGTATTCACTGAGTATTTTTATACTCATCCCCTAGTGGTTTTATATTTTCAGGTCAGCTGTGAGGCATGCTTTCCATTGGCATCTCCTATTCTTGCCTTGGAAGTTACTAGTGATCATGTAAATATTCAACTCCAAAAGAATATGTAAATAATGTACAGAATAGAGGTTCCATGGTACTGTATATTAAGGATTGGCATATAGATATATGTATTAGTTTGCATCTTTATAGTTTTGCATACTGATGATATTATGGATGTATATGATATGCTATGTGTGGAAAAGACTGGATGTACATATATATGTATATATTGAGTTGTTAATGGAGATCCAGAGGGATCATTATATTGAGAGTAATTATAGATGATATTAGAAGTGTTGTTTGCTTGTCTTATTTTTTGGGCATAGTTATATTATAGAGGAGATGCTACCGAATTTTCTATAGCATTTCTAAGTTAATTAAGCTGCTTATATGATTTGCATGCCATATAGTATAGTTAATTGGGTTCTTCGAGGTACTGGTAGCTTATGCAACACCCGTACCCTAGGACCATCGCGGCTCCCAGGTTGGGTCGTGACACACATGGGTAAACATGTTATAGGTATCATATTCATATCTAGAAATGATAAATAGTGAGCCTTGAACATGTATCAAATTTAACTTTTAGGTATTATATTTAACTTCAACTTTCACATATAACTCATGTAAGGCCGGTCAGGCCTTGTGCTAGGACAAGTCCCTTCTTAGCTAGGGTAAACAATGTAATAATATCATTGTACACAATGCCAATGGTACTTACCTACTACCCCATCGGTAAGGTAGCTCTATTAATTCCACATATAGATAGGCCAATGAGATGAATAACAATATCAAATAATTATATGGAATCATTAAGGTAGAATGAACATTCAATGGGTACACTGGTTGCTCATTTATCATTCAGAGTCATTGTATTTCGGTAAACATGTGATGGGTTTCATACTTGGTACAAAGGTGGTCATTCAATAACATTCATTTTGGTATATGGTTGAATATTTGGTGTGCATAACATTAAAGGTATTTTGGTGTAAGTTTATCAAGATTCAATATCACAGATCAAGTTCTCAAAGTGAACAATACAATAGGCATTTCAAATTCAATAATAAATCAATAAAAGTGGATCAAATTAAGCTTGGAACTTCAAAGAATAATCATGGTCAATGAACAAAGTAGAATTTGGTCAAAATTAAAGATAAATATCATATGTTTGCAATAGTTCATACTATGGCAATGAACATGAATAATGATGTATAAATAACTCACCTTACTAAGCAAACTTCAAAATACACTTTACTTTTTTCTTCACTTAGAACTCCTACTTATATATTCTTCTTCATTCGAAGCTACATACTAATTAATCATAAAATTAGTACTTATTCACATGTCATATGCTAATCTTAACTTTAGTTTAATTAATTGTCATATATTCCTTAAACCTATGGTTAAGCCTTATAAACTTTTACTTAATTCTTCATCCTGGCAGTCATGATACTTTTGCCTATAACTCATGTTACACATGTTCAATTTCTTTGATTCTTTTTCTTACTAAAACTAGATATCTCAGGTCTAACATATCCAAAATTCAGATTTATTCAAGTACTACACAACTCATGGTAGCTATTTGAATTTAACCCTACTATTCAGTAACTTCAATTTGTGTAGTTTCTACTAATATGGTTGCATCTCTTAAAATAAAAATCCAATGATAAAACCATTTTATAAGATTCTATATAAGACATAAAGGAACACTTTTTATTTTGAACACTTTTCCTAATCCATTCTCCAAAGTCCTGTAACAATAAAATATAGTAGCATTTTTGTTAAACCTTTTATCCGAGTCAGTCTCAGTTTTTGCTTAATATCACCTTCCTTAGTTCGAATTTCACAAAATTCTTTGACACACATATAAATGACACATATATATACAACTTTCATGTTTTATACTTAAACAAATTCAGTTATTAAGGTCACAAAATAATATATCCAATCTACTTCTTTTATACAGAATCCGAATTTCCTAATTTACACATAACATTCTTTCTTTTCCTACTTGTTCCTAATATATAAACATTAAAATTAAACCCTAATCTCATATATCATATATGATCACATATCATTCTGAAATCTTCAATTTCAATAGCTATTTAACTCATACATATTATTGAATCAAATAAATCATCAAGAATCAAAATTTTATCTTAAACCAAGATTTCTTCTTCCTTGTCACCTTGGAAACTCTCCTTCTCTTCTATCTTTAATCTTCCTTTCTATACACAATCTTCACATAAAAATATCCTTCTCACCCTTATTATAACTTTATTATAGAATTTTATAAGGAAATCCCACCATAATTTTGTTATGTGAAAAGGTTTAATGGAGAAAGGTTGGAAAAAATAACTGTGGAAATGGCTTGTGTATGGTTCGGCCAAAAGGAAATTTTTGGTGTAGGAATATTGTTTTTCCCACACTTTAACTATTATTATTAAGTTTATATATGTGTATAATAAAAATCCAATAAAAAAAGAATCAATTTTTGAAAGAAAAATTGAGAAAATTCTAGACAATTTGAGATAAGTTTACAAAATAAGCACATGTTTTATTAGTTTCTTTAAGATAATTACTACAAGTAAAACAAACAAAATTTTTGGCTATTGTTCTCATATAGCCGAATGACTAAAGTGAGGATATTGAAAGTCCCTTGGCAACCAAGACGGGGGTGAATTGATTGTCTTATAAAAATTAATGACAACTTAAAATCAATAAAGAGAAGAAGGAAAGAAAATTCACGTAAGAAATTTATAGTGGTTCGACCAAAATACGCCTACATCCACTCTTCAAGATCACACTTTAGTATTTCACTAACTTTGATACTTTTAGAGGTTCAAGATCAAACCTCAAAGTGCTTTGGTTCACACTAAACCTTACAAGTATTTTACAAGAAGGCTCACACACAACCCGAAAGAATTACAAGAGATGAGAAATAAATTACCTAATAACTTTTACCTAACTCTCAAAAATTAATTATACTTCAACAACTTTGAAGTTTAAGCAATTAATTCTCTTTACAATAAGAAACTCAATTTTAAGCTTAAAAACACTTGAATGCTTTGAAGGTATGAATTAATGCACAATAAATGGTTATTGTTACTCTATTAACTTCATACCAACCTATATAAATATTCCTCATCTTAAAAGAGTCGTTTGGGTACATTAAATGTACATTTAATGCAAATTATTATCATTGCAACAACTATATTTTTGTCAGTTTTTCAAGTGTAGCAGCGACTATAAATAGAGTAGCAGGCGCTACTTATCTTGTAGTGGGCCTGACTTAGTCTTGCATTGAAAGCTTCACGGCTATGATTTGCAGTGTAGCGGAGGCGAATAGTCTTTGTAAAGGGCGCTATTTAACAGGTAGTGGGCATGAAGGTTCATCCAAATTTCCAAAGGCTTATGTGTCTCTGAGCCCAATCTGTACCGGGCGCTACTCAACTTATAACAGGTGCTACGTCTTGGCTCCTTGAACCCTTTAAACTTGGATTTAAATTCTGCAGCTGTGAATGCCTTGTATAGTGGCTGTGAATTACATAGTAGTGGGCGTTACATCCTTAGTAGCGGGGTTTATACTTTTAGACTCAGCTATTGGATCTTTCTGGATAGAATATAGCTGCTGTAAATAAGAGGTAGCGGATACTACTTACTTAATAGTGGGCGCTATATTGTGTGTAGCATACGCTTCTCATGAAAAAGGCTGAATTATAAAAAGAGATCCTTGCAAATAAATAAGCAAACAACATTAGATAAATAATTAGTTATTTGTCCCTATCAAAATGAGCATGTTAGCTATTCAAAGTCTAACAATCTCCTCCTTCTTGATGGTGACAAACAACTTATAAGTGTAATAATTAAAAATGTGAACGAAGGAAATTTTTTTAAAGAATTGGTATAAAACTCCCCTTGAATTTGTGCCAACAAGATGTAAATTACATTTTTTAACATTTTTGCACTTCTACTCCCCCTTTGTTTGAAAGTAATAAAAAAAGGTGTTTAACGACTAATTAATGAAATGAGCATCATTTAAGTGAAAGCATCATGAGCTTGTTGTAAACCCATTAAAATGATTATTAAGAATAAGCATATCATATATGGATGACGGATAACTTAAAATAGCAATTAGAAATTCAAACATAATTGCAAGGAGTCAAAAAATATCATATGCAAATAATTGAAATGATGTACATCCAAAGGTTCCATGCAAAAAGAAAATACTAGAAAAATAATAATAAACAACAAGAAATATCTAAATAGCAGGTGGATCAGCTAGAGGATTGACTATGGGGTTGGAGACTACATCACTCAATTTTGAAGCCGTAGAGTGAGAAACTCTAGTATCATGAAGGGTGACAATCAACTAGTGCTACTGGTGTCGAAGACGACGTATTGCTCCTTTGATGGAAGACTGTGTGGAGGCAATCTTGGTGACGCAATCATCAAGAGTTTGTATAATACCCCGACAAAAAGAACAAAAGATAGTGAGATATAATAGAAGATAATACATGGATATAGTGAATTATAGTGATTGATGAAGCATTAATTGAAGTATGAATAGGCTCAATCAATTATTGAAATATAAAGAGAATGATAGAGAATAATATTTAAAAATTTTTGAGCCTTAATTGGGGTCGCTTTTGAGATACTGTCCCGGAAAATATCGGTGTTAATTACACTGCTAGGGAAATAGCAGTCCGGCTAATTTAAGAATTTCTGACCCAAACTTGGGGAGATTAAATAAGTTAATTTTATGTGAAATTGTGGTGAAAAGAAAGAGTTGAAAAATATTGTGGAATACTGAAAATAAGAATAATAGCAAAATTATAAATAAAGGCAACTTTTGGGGTAATTATGGAAATCCACTGTCTATGATTCAGAAATAACCCAAAACTATTTTTAAATGATAGAATAACCTAAAATAAGGTATTTCACTCCCATACTTGAGGTTGAATCTAAACATAATAGATAAAATAAATTACAGAAAGTTTTGGGGTCAAAAATACAAATAAGGAAAAATATGGGGCTAAAGTGCAATTAAGTAAAGTTATGGGACCCACCATTTATATTAAAATTCTTGAAAGTGAGCTAGGTGGCTGGCCAAGGGTGATAAAAATGAATTATTAATAGGAAATAATTATTTAATTTATCAAATTAATGAAAAAAATGACAAATCATCAAAAATCTAGAAAATTCTATTATCTTTATATTCATTTTATTTTTAGTTGGCTTTGTGTGTATAAAAAGAAGATAAAAATAGAAAATGGAGGAGGAAAAATGGCCGACCCATATGAGGAAGAAAGCAACCAAAGAAATATTTTTTTAATTCTTCCAAATAAATCAACTAAAATTAGATAGGAAGAGATGAGAGAAAGAAGAGTTAAGAAAGGAAGTTGATGGAGATTATATGAAGCTATTTGGAGGGATCAAAGAAGATGGAATCCAAGAGTTTAACTTAAGATAATGATTCTAAACTTATCATTTTTAATTTTATTTAAGAGTTCTATAGGATGATTTGGCAAATAATTGAGGTAATTAAGTTAAAAATGTAAAGAATGAGTTAGGGTTTATATAGTTTCTGAAATTTGTCTTAAGGCAGTAAATTATGGCTAATATTCTAAAATATTAATGACTGAATTTGAAGATAGTCAAAACATAAAAGTTATATATAAACATGTTAATTAGATTTATGTAAAAGTAATTTGTAAAATTCGAAGTAAGGAAAGAGTTATTGTGTAAAAACTATGACTGACCTAGAATTAGGTTTTCTAAAAAATGCTACTATATTTTTATTATATATAATGACAGACACCGAATTAGAAGAACTGTTTAACATAAAAAGTGTTTATTTATGTATTATCTATAATCCTATAAAAGGGTTTTTAAATTAGATTTGTTTTTTATGAGATATTAGGTCATGAGTATAATCTGCCCGAATTGACTGATAAACAGAACATAGGCTACTGTGTTCTATAGATATGAGGACCTTAAATTCTTAATTATAGAAAGTGTTAAACATGAAAGCTATTAATTATATGTTATATAAATTATTGTAAAATAATTTTGTAATTGGATGAGTACAAAATTAATTATAGGCATGGAGACAGGGTTTGCTCGGATAAGGATTTCAGGGTCGTAGTTTGAATTTGGAAATTCACTAATAATTGTTTAGTGATCCAAAAATTCTGAAATTTGGATATGTTATAATATTATTTGTATATTTTCAATAGGAAAAATAATTATAGGAATTTGATGAGTATAGATTCAGTTATGAGATAAAAACAATATAGACTACCAAAATAGTATTGCAAGCAGAATGCATGGTAGAAGGGTTGATTATAAGTCTAAGTTTAAATTAACACCATAAATGGTGTAGTAATGAGTTTAATGTGAAATTCAGATATGTTAGAAATTTATATGTTAAGTTTAAGTAGGAATAAGAATTGAAGCAATTGGATAAGTGTAGAGATAAATATGAGTAATGGAGCACACGTTGGCAGTAAAACATTTTGCACAGAAAAACCTTAGTAATTTGGAAATTCTTGAGAATTTCTTTAATATAAGTATAAGTAATATAATTATTTGTGAAATAATATCTAAATGGAAATTAATTAAATATATAAAGTCAAGAATGAATGAAAGACGGTGATGAGTACTATGAGCTTGTAAGTAATGAACCAAGGAAATGGAAATGTAAACGAAAGAAATAAGTAAAGTATAATAGAAAGTGGGACGTGACATCAGTGAGGTGAGTAATGTATACATCATTATGCATATTCATGTTTTGATTTTTTGACCCAATGAACATGTTTCCTTCTTGGTTAACTGCTACATTGCTATTGTTGATCATCCTTTGATCATTCTTAAGATTGAAATCACCATATCCATTTATTGTTATTGATATTAAAATGCCTATTATACTTGATTGACTATGTACCCGTACTGCTCCTAAAAGTATGCACACCAAATGTTTAACCATGATATTTATTATTAATTGCTACCTTGTATCAAGAAAAGAAACTGATACATGATTAGTAAAATGTATTGGTACTGATTGACAAATAAACTCATGTGTATCGATTGAAAGCCCATGTACCGTAATGTTCCTAATGTCTACTGGATATTGCTATTGATTTTTATTGGCCTATTTACATGAGATTTGACAAAGCTACCTTACCGACGGGATAGTAGGTACATATCGTCAGCAATGTGCACATTGACTATACGTGATACCCTAGCTAGGAAGGGTTAACTGTCCTACCCATAAGACCTAATCAGTCTTATGTATACTGATACGTGAATGATACATGTGATATGAGTTTCATAGCCTTTTATCTGTCTTATCTCTATATTATCTATATGATACGAGTATTATTTATTTGTTCAATGATTCCAAGCTTATATCTTATTGTTTACCATTAATGGTCATTCTATCATTGATTTCATTTTTACCTGTTCCAAACTTCTAAAGATATTTGGTGTGCAAATTAATTAACCTTGTTATATAAATTGAATATACTGATATTTTTCATCGTATTTATTGACACTTTACTACCATTAACAACTTTTGTTATCATATGTTTATATCGCCTGTTTAATGATGTATACATCCTCACTGAGTATTTTATACTTACCAAATAGTGGTTTATAATTTTTACAGGGATGAGATAGAGGAAGATGATTCCAAGTCAATTTCTTTTCCTACTTGGATTGTCAAGTACATCAAGGTAGAATTTTATTCTCTAAAGATCGTGAGTGTCAACTCTTAGAGCTCCATGACATTGTGTTTAATTAGGTGATTAAGTACTATAATGATGTATGAACATTGAAATAATTGACGATTCATGTTGGGATTTAGGCCGTTAGGCGCAGCGAGAAAACAAAAAAAAATCCCAAACCAAGATCTCTATGTTGATTAAAATTGAAGATTAATTAAAAGATCAAGATCATTACCTTTGTGTTTGGAAACTTTTTCTTCACTTGATCACCAAGAAAGGGTTGTAGCAAATCACTATCTTTCCCACAAGATGAGGAAAGCCTGACTAGTAATCCACACGAAGATCAAACAACAAGCTTTTAGGAAAGAGGTGCCAAAAATCCTTAGTTGCAAGCCTTAGGATTTTCGGTTTGGATGGAGAATGAATGGTGGCCGAATTCTTTCTTGATTTTTGTCTCAATATTTTCGGCCAAGGGATGTGATTTAGGACTTAGGGTTTTATTTAATTATGATCTCATCATATTTATATGGCTCTTAATTAATTAGGTTTTAATCTAACTGTTTAGATTAAAATAATAAGCCTGATGACAATAATGCCATTAATGAAAGGTCAAACACACTCCTTTGACCTTAGACTTACTGATCCTAATATTAACACAATCCAATGGTCCTAATTTAATTAAATACATCATATGTAAATAATTAAATTAGATAATTAATTTAATCATATTAAATTATTGCAAAAAAAAAACATAATTAAATATATGAATTAAATCTCATTTAATCATAATTTAATTTCCTCTTT
>CANXYC011790733.1:0-12040 GCA_948193065.1 Aleurites moluccanus
AAAGAACAAATGGCCATCAATACGTGAATAATATGAATATCAATGAATATGTCTCATAAATAAATAAGGATATAGCCATTGGAATTCAGTAAGGGTACTCAATGAAACAATAGAGTATAAAGGAAATTAATCAAATAGAACTTGTATCAATCATGTAAGTTAAGCCAAATGCTCCAATAACATCATAATAAGCCAATAGCAAATGCTCATATAGCAATGACAAATAGCAAAATCCATATAAGCAGACAGAGGCTACATATCCTGATAGCATGTCTCATGAAAGTCATACGGTTGATCAAACCGTATGGCTGGGACTACCTCTCACCAGCTGAGGATCACATGAAACATTGTGCACCATGCCCGATGTAAGATTTTCTTCTCCATCGGGAGAGTAGTCTATCATTGATCATATGTAAGGTACATCAAAATCAATAATCAATAATAAGTTCTCATCAATGAAGATCATAGGCAATGAACATGGCATTGGAGAATCAAATAGTAAGGTTTGGTTTCACAATGAACTTTCCAAGAATTAATAATAGACAAATAAGTATAGCAAGTTTTATATTCAAATCAAAGTGTTTAATTGATTCCAATGGCTAATATGGTTAAAATGTGATAAAAGCCATTTATCATATAACAATGGTTGGTCAATATTCAAAAATATAATCAAAAAAATTATATTTCACATATGCCAAGATAATGGCTTAGTAAGGTTCAATGGATTAATTAGAAAACAATAGATAGTAATAACAATGTATATGAGACTTATAAGGTAGGATCATGGCATAATCAATAAACTCAAAACATGGATGAACAATGTAGGTTCTATTAAAGAAAGATATTTATATGCTACTCACCTTGAAAACAAAAAGAACCAAAATAGATTTCCTTCTCTACTCAACATAAACAATAAGGGTGATCATGTGGCTCATCCTCATCTTTGTCTTTCCCTTTCCTCTTGGAAGCTATAACACATAAAGGTTTAATTTAGATTTCTATTTATACTCAACTTGCATGAAATAAACTTGACAAATACATTGCCTTAAAATTCCCTTATTCTTTTATGTTTTTCTTTATGCTTTTCATTTCTGGCGGCGCTACCTTCTTTTAATATATTTTGAGTTTTACTAACCCAATTAATATAATTCTTCTTTCTAATGAAACTAGACATATATAATATAACATATCCAAAAATTAGATTATTCTGAGCTCTATAGAATTTATAGTGAATTTTCAAACCTCACTCTACAATTCTGCCAACTACCCTGAAAAACTAATCCAGTAGGCTCTACTATTTCTATTGAAACTCATTCTATACATATCCAAATCCCATTCTGTTTTCATAGGATTTTATATAAGATGTAAAGGAACAACTTTTATGTTTTGAGGTTGTTTTAGTTCAGAGATTAAAGGTTTCAAATTTAGAGAATTTAGGGTTGTATAATTCTAAGTCTAGTTCTAAATTCGGTTCTGAGTCAGTAACACTCAAGACCACATATCTCTTAAGTTACTTAATATTTTGTAGAGATTTTTTAGGTACACTTAATTAAGATACAAATATACAACTTTTATGTTTTAAGTTTTTCCAAAATCTTTCTCTAAAGTTTCGGAATTTATGCTACAAATTTCTGATTTCCTAACTCAATTTAACTTACTAAACATTTCACTACAATCCCCCAAATTTCAAAATTTCTATATTATAATTCATAACTTAAAACTCACCAACAATCAATATTAACACTTAATTAGTCTAATAGACTATCTAATCTAATATTAGAATTAATTAAATGAATTAAAAATATATTAGATTTTTATCTTAATGAACACTTTGAATAAATGGAATTAGTCCTCTCAAACCAAGCTTTGTAAGTCCACTCCAGTTACCATATGGAAAACTAGAGAGATGAAGCTTTAATTTGGCATCTTAATTGTGTTTTAATTCATAAAAATCTAGTAGCTAATTGAAGAAGAGATGGAAAAGTGTGGGAGGAAAAGAAGGGTAGGGGTCATGCTTCAAAATGAAGACAGAAAATTCATTTTCTTTCCAATTTATAAACTAAGTTAATTAATTTGCATCCAATCACTAATTAGATAAATCCGTAATAATTAATTAAATCTATTTCTCTTTATCACATCATTCTAGTGATGTAACAATTATAGTATTATTTTCTATACATATATATTTTACTTGGCTAGAAAACACTCCACTTGGAGCAATACTTTTGAAGTTGATAAATATCAATTTTGCTCAATATACTTGGCCATTTCACTCCCAAATGGTCGGCTCATCATGCTCAATTTTATATTTATTTATTTATTATACATTTCATCTTGTATTACAAAATCAAATTAGGGTCCCACCAAAAATCTAGCACAAATTAATTTATTCTATATTTTTAACTATCCTTATACATTTGAATTTTACCTCAAATAAGTAATCTAGCCTCTAATTTATTTTAATTCCCACTACTTAAATTAATATTATGCTCATTCCAGTGTTAATACAATTTCATAGGCTCTATCTCTAGCTAACCAGATTAAAATTTAGAAAATGTCATCTTTAATTTCCTTTAATTATTCTTCTTCCATTTAACTATATTTACTTGATAAATTATAATTAATTTAATTTTTTTTTTCTTTTTTTAGGTCATTACATTACTGATATTTAATATATATGAGATGTGTTGAGATCATATATGATTACAAATGATGACAAATAGACTGATTATATGGATATAGATATGTTATAGCTGGTGATGTTTACAGTTATAAAAGAGTTCTACGGGTGCCGGTAGCCTTATGTTGTTCTTACATCCTAGGACTGTCATATTATAAAATTGGGATGTGATAATTTAAAGTGGGAGGAATAAGTTCCCACGTTCCATTTCTAATCAATGCATTATATTCAGCCAACATAACCTGCCTCAAGATTCATTTCACAATGCTTGAGACACGGTAGAGGGTTTTATCAGTTCATTTGGATGGTGTTTAGATACTAAAGATGCATATTTAGGATTAGGCTTGAAAATATTATTTTTAGACCGTGTAATTATGACATATCTAGGGGCAGTAGGTAGTTGATTTCGAATGGAGTCAGGTGAAGGTTGAGTCAAAGTATTACTGGAAATATTTGAACAAGTATTAGAAAAATCAGCATGAGTATTATTGGAAGAGACAAGATTTCTTACCTGATTTTCTTGTGACGAAGTAACACAGTTTGGTGAAGAATTTTGATTCAAAGAACCATCATCAGAATTAGACAAAATAAGGGGTTGAGTAGAAGAGCTAGGTACCTGAAAGTGGACATCAAATGACGATTGCATGGCTCGATAAAATTGTGGATCTTAACTAGGTGATAAGTTGGACACTTGTAAAAATGGAAAAACTTATTCAACGAACCTAACATGTCTTGAAATATAAATTTTCTTTATTTGCATATCACAAGACATTTAAAAACACTTTGATTAGGAGAATAGCCAATGAATACAGAAGGTCTAGATTTGAAGTTAAGTTTGTGAGTGGAATATGGTTGGAGCCATGGATAACATAAACAACCATAGACATTTAATTTCATGTAGTTAGGTTGGTCATGAAACAAGCACTGAAATAGTGATTTATTATTGAGAATGGAAGAGGGTATACAATTTATGAGGTATGTGGTGGTAGAAAATGCATATGGCCAGTATTCAATGGGCACAAATGATTGGTGAAGAAGAATCAGGTCTTTCTCCACTATTTGCCCATGTCGTCTTTTAGAGGTGCCATTGTGTTGAGGTGTGTAGGGAGGCATTTTTAGGTGTCCTATCCTGTGAGAAGCAAGAAAGGGTTGCAATTTTGTGTATTCACCACCACCATTTGAGTATATGGTTTTAATTTTCCTGTCAAAATAATTTTCAACAATGGATTTGAAAGTGACAAATAAGGAAAAGACATCAGATTTATTTTTCATCAGATAAAACCACACGTATTTTATATAATGATCCACAAATATTAGATAGTACCTATGACCTTCTAAAGAAGATATCGAAGCAGGTCCCCAGACATCAAAGTATATCAATTCAAGAGGAGCTTTGCTTGTTAGACTAGAAATATCAAACGACAACTGATGAATTTTATAGACCAAACATGAATTACAATGATCATTAAAATTAAAATAAATACACTTAAACAAATGAAACTGTGAAAGTGTAAACTTGAGAACTTGATTGGAGGGGTGACCTAAACGTTGGTGACACAATGATATGGAATCTGAACTGCAATTCAAGGCAAGAGGAGATTTATTGAGAGATTTTGCAACTTGGGAAAGAATGTAAATGTCATTCTTATTCTGGCCTTGGAACAAAATTCTCCTGGAACTCTTGTCCTTCACCACAAAATAATCAGCAAAAAATTCAATTGAACATTGGTTATCCTTACAAAGTTTGGCAACTAAGAGAAGATTATGAGAAATATGTGGAATAAGTAAAGCATCAGAAAGGACCAAATCATAATGAGGGAGTTTAATAGAATTTGTTTGAAGCACTGGAAATATCTTACCATTTGCTATTTGAACTTCATCTTGAACATCAACTGATTTCCATGGCTGAAAATTCGTTGCATTGGATGTCATGTGATGTGAAGCTCCAGAGTCCAATATCCATGGCTGGTTGTGTGAATTATATGCAAATATGACAACATTGGTAGTGGTTGAACCAAACAAGATGCTATTGGCTTTAAAACATGTTTTGGCAGTGTGTCTAGGTTTATTACAAAGCTGGCAAATGACATTAGTTGCTCTTGAGAGATTTGTAATTCTACTTTGATACCAAGGTGTGGTCATAGTCCTTCCCAATTTGAAATTGTTAGGGAATACCTTGCGAGCGAGATTGGCAGTCATGATTTCAGAACTAGGCATTTTTGTCATCTTCCTCAAATAGTACTCATGCTCCACTAATTTATCTCTTAGGTCTTCAAAGGAGATACCAATCTCCCTAGCTTTAATAGCATAATGAATATGTCTGAAATCATCATCAAGACCATTCAAAATTGTGATGACAAGTTCATTAGCAGTACACTTCGCATGTTGTAAAAAATCTGAAACAGACTTTGTTCCCTTTGAGTTGGTGAGAAGTTTCTCTTTCAGCTTCATAACTCTTGACCTTGATTTGTTAGCAAACAAAGAGATAGTTTTGTTCCATGCTTCAGCGGATGAAGAGGCAAAAGCAAGTAATGGCATTATTGTTTTAGTTGTGGAAGTAATAATGGCATGAAGAAGTAATTGATCTTGTTGTATCCATGCATCAAACGAGGGATTGGGAACGATTTCACCTTTATCATTGATGATGGTTGGAGAAGGTTTTGGTGTTGATTCATCAAGATATCCAAACAACTAATAACCTGATAACAATGATTGAAATTGTGCTCTCCATGATACATAATTATTGGAAGCCAATTTTATTGGCAATTGGGCAGTAGCATTGATGGCTATAACGTTGGGAATGTGAGGTGTAGAAGAGATGAGAGATGTTAGACTAGGATTAGGAGTAGAGAAAGAAGAAGTGTTATCTACCATGAGAAAGAAACAAAGAGAGAGAGAAAAAAATGAAGGATCATTTTACTCATTGGAGAAGAAGCTCTGATACCATAAAGATGTTTGTAATTGAATGGAAATATAATTCTTTTATAGTTTAAGGTATTATAGAAGTGGTACACATTTATAAGTTACAACATAATAGTTTAATAAGGATTATACAAGGATAGAAATAGTAGAGACTTAATCTTATCTATATCTAACTATATGTGATGAGCTTGATCTAATTTCTTTATCTATATCTCTAACAATATTTTCAGTATATTTTTATATCATATAACTTGAGTATAAAAGACAAACTGAAATTTAAAAAGAATATAAATCATCTAATCCATGAATAAAGAAAATACAAAGTTACATAATTCCTTTGCAATATTATGAAAGAGAATCGCTCGATCAAATCTTTGAATCTCGAGTAGACAAAATTAAATTTCAAGTAAATTATGTTGATAATTAGTAGTTTTAAAGCTCATCCGAATAATTGAAAAAGTTGTAAGTACTAAATCTACTTCATCATTAAATAAGTCGAGTCAAAAGAAATTGCAGCAAAAAATTATCTTGATTATCAGACAGACCAAACCAAAACAAGATTATCTTCAATATCAAGCTAAAAAAACTCTATAAAAAAAAGTACAAAAACCTAACATAAAATTAGTATAAACCATGGAAACTAAAATAGAAGAAAAACAACAACAAAAGCAAAAAAAGCCCCATATCTTACACTTTACTAGGCTAAAAATTTTGGTGTTCACCTCACCTAAACAAAAACTGATGCCTAATTGAATAAGACATATTCATTGTCTTTTTCATTTTAACAACAAAAAATATAATATTAAAAGTAAAATAAATACAAACTAAAAGAAAAAAAATTTTAGAATTGCAACATTATCACTAAACAAATTAGATCTAAAAATCTTTTCCCAAAAAATCAAATACAAATAAATAGAAAAAATCAACAAAAGAAAGTGGTAGAAATGGAGATGTCACAAAACCATCACAGGAGCAATACAACATCAAACACTTATTGAAAACCACAGCTGAAAATAATACTGAAAACCGATTAGAAATAATCTGAGAACTAGTTAAGCTGAGTGATCGCTATAAATCTATAACACTAGCAAGTGCAATAGTTATCAAGTAGTATAAAAATATCATTCCCACGAGGATTTAATAAAACAAGTTATTAAAGCTATAATTAATCTAAAATTATTTAAAAACTTGAATTAAATTTGAACTTGGATAATTAAATCTAAAAATCTGAATTAAAAAGCAAACAAATATTAATGAACTAATCAAACAATCAATAATAATTTGAGATAGTTAAGACTATTGGTCCACCTAATCAATTCAATGTATATCAATATATTAATCTATCCAATACAAAAGTTGATTTTCATAAGATGAATTTTTTATAATTTATTTAATATTCTATCTCAAGATATATCAAACCTATTTTTATCAAGTAACTCTTAAATTTCTCTAATAGAGTTCTCGAGATAAAAGTGCATTAAGTTCTAAAAAAACTTGTATAAAAATAACAAATGAATCATGTATATATATTTCTATATATCATTCAATTCACATCATGAATTACCATAGTCAGTCATATGAAATCCTTTCTCAATTCATCCATATGAATCAATTCAATTAAGAGGTGATCAAACTCCTAATAGTATTAAGAACAATAATTTACCAACATATGAAAATAAGATTGCCTTGATTAGCTTAACTAATTTCAAAACATTGTATGATTTAGACTTCCCATAGCCTTAGCTAAAAAGGAATTTAGTTCATATTTAATCTAACAAAAATCAAAGAAAATAAAGTAGAAACCATAATAGAAAACATTGGAGAGTGATTCTTCTTGATTTTGGAGTCTATTTTAATCTTAATTGCTCGCTCACTAATCTCCTCTGTTTTCTGCAGTAGCCACCTTTGTTTTTCTCCCAAAATTCTCTTCCTCTACCCTAAAAACGCCCAGCTCCTTTTATAAGCTTCCAGCCCGACACATGCCCCAGTCTCCTGATAAACATGCCCATGTCTTCATTAAAACAGTAATTTCCAACTCATTTTTTCAAATATTTCTAAAAAGATAAATCCAAGATAAATATAAAATAAATAGATAAATACTAATTAAAATATAAAAGAAACACCTAAAAACCTAAATAATTTGTATAAAATAATATATATAATTTACACCTATCAGTATACATAATAAGAAGCGAGTTTGTTGGACCTATTGGATTTTTAATCAACTTCTTACATGTGTTGCACATAAGGATAGTCCATTGACCCATTGGCATGTTATCACTATCATTGCTAAAAAATTTAACATTGATTTTGCTGACTTCTCTTCTATTGTTAAGTTTACTTATTTTACTAAACAAGCATTTTTTAGAGGAGAAATTGTGGATAGTTCCCTCAATATTATTACAGCACATACAAAGTCTTATTGGAGGGGTTTAGTACATCCTATCCATAATGTGGAGGAAGAATATGATGATGAGGAGTAAGGTAATAGGGAGGAGGTTAGCCATAAAAAGCCACTTGCTTTTGAATTGCCACCTATAATGCATGAACAAGGTGGTGAAAGTGGTTCCTCTAATAAGGACACTCACATTTTAAAGGAGATTTTGGAGAAACAAAAGGCTATGCAATACCAAATGACTACAATAAAGACTACGAATCAGTAAATGGTGTGCCGTCAATATCAAATGGAGTACAAACTGAATCAATTTTTTCACCATTCCGGCTATACCATCCAGTCTCCGCTACCATCTCCATCGGAAGATTGAAGGAAGTTCCCTATCCTTTCCTATATTGTTGGGATTCACATTGGGGATAATGTGGATTTTAAGTATGGGGAAGGGCTTAGTTAGTTTTTATTTATTTTTGTTTGTGTGTGTGTTTGTTTTTATTTCATGCATTATTGTGAGTTTGGCTATTTTGCATTATAATTTTGCATTATCTCCAATTTTGTTTTGAAAAATTCTTTGTCAAAATTTTCTCATATATTAGTAAGTTTTTTACTTAAGTTAGTCTTGAAATTGAAGGGAGTCAATTAAATAAAAATTGACTAATTGAAATTTTAGTGCTCAATTGGTAGAATCTTTAAGTTTAATGTAGTATTTGTTTCTTAGTTTTCTTTTTATCTCAATATTATTATTTTCAAAGTTAGAAAATTATCTAGTCAACTTTCTAGCTATGCTTTAATGCTATAAATTGTAAGCACTTAAGTCTTGGATTCTTTTTATCAAAATTATATTTTGCCTAAGGGAAACAATAGCCATAATACGAGTAACTCATTTTTCAATAATGGATGAGGATATCTAAAAATAATAATAATAATAATAAGTTGAATATTATGTTCATTATTTTAGAAAAGCATCATGGATTTTGAGCAAGTTGTGTGTAATTGAGTATGCTCCTTAGTTACATTCATTCTGAAATGAAGGTATGATGTTTTAGAAAAAGAAAAATATAATTATCTAAAAAAAAAAGTGTCTAAAAATGACATGAGAATGATGTGTTTGTGCATGTGCTTAGTCTCTTGTCCTAAAGGCTAAATTTTATCTTTCAAATTCCTAACTTAAGGACTGAATATTTTGGCTAGAAAAGCTTGGTTAGGATTTTGCCTTAATTCTTGATAGGATTGAGATAAGAAAAAAAATTTATGCTTATGCTATTAAACTTGTCATCTCTAGCATTGTTGAGCATTAGATAATCATTTAGTTAAGATTTTTCCTAAATATGCTCCTTTCATGATTAAGATACTTGGTGATGAGAATTACATATATTTTAAAAAAAAGACAAAGAAAAATTTTGATCTTTTACTTATTGCTTGAGGGCAAGCAAGGTTTAAGTATGGGAGAATTTGATATAATGCAAAATAGCATAGGTGTTTAGGTATTTATTTATGTGTGTTTTGTATGATTGCATGTGTCTTTTTATTAAGTAATGTTGGAAATTGGTATGTTTGATGTTTTCTTGAGTTTTGTAGGTGTTTTGAGATAATTTGGGTAAAATGAAAAAAGTAAGGAATGGTTCAAGCAAAAATGGGAAAATTTCAAGGCGTGCCGAGTCGTGACAGAGAGATGGCGTGTCGACTCGTGCCAAGGCGTACCGACTCGTGACAGAAACTCTCCGTGCCGAGTAGTTACAGCACCCTTTCACCATGCCTTTTCACTTTCATCCCTTTTTAGAAGAGGCACGAATTGGGGCACTTAGGGTCCTATAAAATCATGTATTTACTTTTGTTTAAGGAGATAGAACATATTGTTTTTAGATAGTTTAAAATAGATTTTGTTTAAAAACACTTAGTGTTATTTCAAGTATAAAATTTAGTTCTTAGTTTGAAGATTTTGAAGAAGTTCAAGAAGAGCATTCAATGAGGCTATCCTCTACAAAGTAATTTTCTAGAGAGCATTGAAGAATATATCCACAAGTTTCCTCTTCCTTATCTTTTGACTTAGTTTTCTTGATGTTTAACTTGTCTTCTTGCCATTATCTTGTTATTAACATTATGTATTTGCTTTGAGTTTAGTTATTTGAATTGCAATGAAGTTTTAATTTTATCTACTATCTTTTCTATATGCATTGAAAGATCTAATCTCAATTAAATTCTTAATTTTATTGTGTATGTTTGATCACCATATATAACTTGTTAATCAATTTATTCACAATGAGAGTTGGGATAATTTAGTGGAAATGTAATTGAAGTTACTTAGGAGATAGGAAAGTACTTGGAGACAAGCAATCCTCCCTAAGGGGTTAAAGAAATGACATGAAACTTGATGGTTTTGTTCTATCTCTATAATGACATGAGAATGCTTATAAACTCTAGATTAAAATACTTTTAATTGACAATGAGAATTGCTTTTAAGTACATTAGGTCATTTTCTCCAATCTTTGCATGCATATAACTTTTATAGATAGAATCAATTTTGATTTGTAATTCTAATAACTATCTTTATTTATTCATTAATTAGGATAATAAATGTTGAATTTAGTTTAGATACCAATCTCTTATTAATATTATTTGACTATCCATCTTAGTATCTATACGGTTAATACAAAATCCTCTAAAATTCCCTGAGTTCGACATCCCACTCACTCTATACTAAGTCCTAAGGACTAGGGTATACAAATAAGCTCGCAACAACCAACCTATGTTCCATCCCATTGTTAATTGCCAAACCCTTTGTCATTGTATATCTACTTGCTATTGCTATTCCATTAAGTATATTACTACTTGAATTGATTGATATTGAGTTATTGATACTTGGTGATATTATTGTTGTATAATGGTATCTAAGGACTTGTTCCTTAGTTTTATTGACTCCGATGTGGTTTGATAGAGCTACCGCTCCAACAGGATAGTGGGTACATATTGTCGGCAATGTGCACATTGTATAATGATACCCTAACTGGGAAGGGTTAATAATCCTAGCCGTAAGACCTGATCAGTCTTATGTTCACTGATACATGATGATACATGTTATATGCGTTTCATGGCCCTACATCTGTCTTATCCATATGTTATATTTTTCATTGGTCTGACTATTACTTCTACAGTTATCTACTGTAACTTAATTATGTATTCTAATATTATTAAGCAAACTGTCATTATAATATCATATGTCTATCCTTTATTGATGTTATAGTTCATATTTATGATCGATGCATATTAGATTCACTGAGTATCTTATATACTCATATTTTCATTGTTTCCCCTTTTCTAGGTGCAGAGTAGGAGGCTGAATCTCACCTGTTGATATCTCTGTGGATTTCAGCTACTTGAGTGACAGTGTAATTATATTAAACACTATATTTTGTATGTATATATTTTAGTAGCTCCATGAGTATTGTATAATGCTGTCACACCTCAACTCCAGTGGTGCAACTGTCCTAGGGCAAGGGTAGGCTTAAGGCCACCATAAATCCGTAGAACTCATAAATCATGAATCTCATCATCATTATATCAATTACAATATCATATATATCATACGATGATCATGTCCATACATATAATTAAATATCAATCATATCTTTTCTATTATCATTCATAGCTTTCTCTAGTTCCTTAATGATCAAAAGATGCATCTCACATCACTAAGGAACAAGAGTACCCAATAGGTAATAATCATATAGCAAAATATACTAGTATCCTCAAATGACTAACTACGGAACTCTAGAGTATACTCCAATATATATTGTGTCATAATACCACTAAATAAATATACAAAATATCTCAAAAGAATTATTACAATGAAGCTTCTTGGAATAAACAAGTCAAGAAGCCCGATCCTCTCTATTAGTTCCCTCACGAGCTTGTCACACCCCAACTCCAGTGGTGCGACGGTCCTAGGGCAAGGGTAGGCTTAAGGCCACCATAAACCCGTAGAACTCACAGATTACTATACTCATAAATACCAATAATATAACATCATAAATTTCCATGTTCATACA
>CANXYC011790802.1:0-12904 GCA_948193065.1 Aleurites moluccanus
GGGAGAAGCTTTATCGGTTGCATGTCATGTTTCAAATATAATTCCTTCTAAAAAATCTAAGATATCTCCATATGAGTTATGGAAGGGAAGACAACCTAATATTAGTTATTTTAAAGTGTGGGAGTGTCTTGCATATTACAAAAATAATGATCCTCAAAGGACAAAGTTGGGACTTAGGGGAATTAAATGTGCATTTGTAGGATATACCTCAAATAGTAAGGCTTATAGACTTCTTAATTTGGAGTCTAATGTCATAATAGAATCTCGAGATGTAGAATTCTTTGAAAATTTATTGGCTACAAGAGATAATGTCCATTCTTTAATTAATGAAAATACATCACAAAAGATTGGTGAGCAATCTAATGTTATTTTGATTGGAAAGCAATCAAATTCACAAAAGGTTGGTGAGCAATCTAGTGAATTAAGGAGAAGCACTCGTGTACGGAAAGCAAAAACATTAGGACCAGATAAGATTGATTCTCAAAGTATTTCTTTTTACCTTGTAGAAGGAACAACTGAGAAAGTATTAAGAACTCTTCCTCTTGTTCTTCAAGTGGAAGATGATCCTAAAACTTTTAAAGAAGCTATGGCTTTCTGGAAAGATGCTATTAATGATGAGATGGATTCTATTATGTCAAACCATACTTGGGAACTTGTCGATTTACCTCCTGCTTCTAAACCTATTGGTTGTAAATAGGTATTTCATAGAAAGTATCATACAGATGGTACTCTCCAAACTTTTAAAGCAAGATTAGTGGCAAAAAGATTTCGACAAAAAAAAGGAATATACTATTTTGATACTTATGCTCCCGTAGCTAGAATTATATCCATTAGAATTATTTTTGCTTTAGCTTCAATATTTGATCTTTATGTTCATCAAATGGATGTCAAAACGACATTTTTAAATGGAGACCTCAATGAGGAAGTTTATATGGAACAACCTGAAGGGTTTGTCTTACCCGAAAATAAACATAAAGTGTGTAAATTAATTAAATCATTATATGATTTAAAATAAGCTCCAAAACAATGGCATGAGAAATTTGATGCGATAATTCTTTCTAATGGATTTGTTCACAATGTTGCAGATAAATGTGTTTATCTCAAAACTTGTAATGACTATATGGTGATAGTCTATCTTTATGTTGATGATATGTTAATAGTGAGCAATGACATAAAGGGTGTTGTAGAAACAAAGAGGTTTCTATCTTCTACATTTAAGATAAAAGATCTTGGGCAAGTTGATACTATACGAGGTATAAAGGTTAAAAGAAATAGTGGGGGATATATTTTGAGTCAATCTCATTATATAGAGAAAGTACTGAAGAAATTCAGTTACTTAAAAATCAAAGAAGCAAATACCCCATTTGACCCAAGTATCAAATTATTCAAAAATATTGGAAGAACAGTGGCTCAATTAGAGTATTCAAGTGTTATAGGAAGTCTTATGTATGCAACGCAGTGCACAAGACCTGATATAGCATTTGCAGTTAGTAAATTGAGTAGATTTACTAGTAATCCAAATGTTGAGCATTGGAAGGCTATTGAAAGAGTTCTTGGGTACCTTAAACGGACTACAGATTATGGCCTACAATACTCAAAATTTCTTGCTATTTTAGAAGGATATACTGACGCAAGTTGGATATCGAGTTCAGGAGATAGCAAATCCACTACCGGTTGGGTGTTCACCTTAGGAGGTGGCGTTATTTCTTGGAAAAGTAAGAAATTAACGTGTATAACACACTCAACTATGGAATCAGAATTTGTTGCTTTTGCAGAAGCAGGAAAAGAAGTTGAATGGTTGAGGGATTTTCTATTAGAAATTCCATTGATTTCTAAAAGTGTGAATTCAATTTCTATACTTTGTGATAGTCAAGCCACTTTAGCTCGTGGGAGGAAATTAATCAATAGTGGGATTATTTCACTCACATATGTGAAAGCAAATATGAATTTGGCTGATCCGTTCACCAAACCTCTTACAAGAGAAGTTGTAAGGTCAACCTCTAGAGGAATGGGACTAAAACTTCTTGAATAAAAGATCCACCAATGATAGCAACCCTACTCAATATTATGAAATGAGTAATGAAGAGTTTAAAGGGTAAGAACAAGTCATTGACGTGTGGAGTGTTTCAACACTTTGAAAATTTACTAAGTCTCATCTAAGGATGTTAAAGTGTTGGTTGTCACCAAATGAGGATTGAGTTAATTATACTCTTAATGAAGTTCATTCAAGTTAGGACAAGTATATCAAAGAGTGACAAAGATACTGTAAGAACTTCATCTAAATGAACTTAGAAGTGGTGCCGCTTCAATTAGGAGTTGGAGTTTATCTCATAAAAGTTCATGAATTTTGGATCAGCTTATGACCTTATTGGGGCTAGGCGTGTTATAATTTGGAATTTGAAATTTTTGTGTTTATGTGTATGATGCTACCGATGTTGTCACAAGGAATAATAAGTTCAAAACTTTTATGCTACTTGGAATTTCGATTTCGTCTTGTAGCATTTATACTAAGGTAATATTCAAATCAAAAGATATATTATTATATTCATAAACACAATTTGATCTTTTGGATAAATTTTTTATATTTGAACAAGTGGGGGATTGTTAGAATTTGTTCAAATTAAAAAAAGAAGAAAAGTAGTTATTTCCAAAGGGTGTGTCTTTTCTAAAGATATATGGTTATAATCTAAAAGTTATGTCTTTTCTAATAGTTGTTTTTTAATTTTAAATTAAAGGTTATGATTTTACATTAAAAGTTATGTTTATTCATAAGGGTCACAACCTTTGAATTTTTCTATTATAAATACATGGGTTTGTGAATTCATTTGATATAATTTTAACTATAAAACTTTCTTAAGAAAAAGAATTTCATATAGTCATTTCTCTTTTTTTCTATTCCAAAAGATCACTTAATATTTTTTTTAATTCCAAACTTAAAATTTTTCACTATTTGCTTAGTGCAAAACTTTTAAGACTTGTTATATCCACTAAAGTTATTTGCGTTTAATTCCATAGCAATCTCGAAGAGGAGAGGGAGCAAATATCGCTTTTAAGAAAACGGATTTACGCGTTTCAAATTTTATATCTCAAATTTACTTATGTTCTTATTTTCTTCTAATATTTATAGTTGTTCTTTATTTGTGACTTATATTGTGAATACAATATTTATCAACAGTAATATCTATAAAAGTTATCCTATTATGGAATCTGAAGATAGTCATAATTCGTAAAAAAAAAATTAACAAGGTTAAACTCATGATCAGAAGAGGAAAGCCATAAAATACAAAGGTGGATAATACACACAAAAGCTAAGACATTGGCTGAATAAATATGAAAACACCACTGAATAAATCCGAAGGGCAGTGGATTAAAGACACAGAGCTAGATCTCCGGATATGCTAGGATAAAAAACCTAAAAATAAGTGGCCATTGACTCGATGCACTTAAATGAAATCCTAATCACTATGAGAAAACTTTGGATAACTAGTAGATCAGGCCAAAATTGTTCTAGATCTAATCTCACAATCTTTTTCAAGTACTGAACAACTATAAAAAGGGTTACAAAATATCTTACATAAAGAAGCCAATAGACCTTAGATATGAAAAATCAGATCTGAGAACAAAAAGACAAAAACAATAACAAAGGAAAAACAAGAAAACTAAGAAAAGATAAAGAAAATATATGGGCATTGTCGCCCCAAAGGGAGAGCCAACGGTAGTCCCAATCTAAAAATTTTAAGAGAATTTTTAGGGAGTTTAGAAAGAGAGAACTAGAGATGATTTTTAACTTTAGTAGATTTTTATGTAATTAGTGGTCAAATTAAGTTTTAGCTAACTAATTAGAATAGATTTTTAATTATTAAATTACTAGATTAATCCTAGAAAAATTAGTATAAACTGATTAGATATAACGGATGATCAATCATTCAATAAAAAAACTTAATTTTCTCTGGATTTTAGCATTCTTTGTTTCTTCTTGCCCTCAAAATGGACAACTTCAGTTAAGGTTAATATTATTCAGTTTTTACTGAACTGAACCGATGAAATTTGATTATTTCGATAATAGAATATATGGTTTGGTTCGATTATTGATTTAGAAAATTATTGATTTTTAATTTTTAATTCGGTTACTTTAAAATTGATAATTAAACTAACCAAAATAATCAAATTTTTATTTGTTAATATATAAATTATAATTTTTAGCAGTAATGTATTATTATAATAAATTTTTTATAAATAATATTTAATATTCAATATTTTTAAATAATATATGAACTAATAATATTTAAATTATAAATTATGATTAACCGAATCGAAGTATTTAGTTTGGATCGATTAGATTATGCTTATTTATTTATTTATTTTTAAATCGGTTGGTTGGTAATTATTTTAACATGATAAAAATTTTGGTTAGTAAGAAATTTAGATCTGTTATGTTAGGTTAACCGAATACTCATCTCTAGCGTTAATCCTAGATATTTCAAACACCTTTAATTGAGAACTAACAATTTTTATATCTATCACATCTCAACTTTATTGATGTGATGATCTTAGACATAGGTAGATTTAAGATTATCATCCATTCAGATAACTCAATTAATACATAAAATTATCTTGGATCCAATATACCGTCCTTGTTAAATTAATATATTATCAATATATGCATAACTCCTAGATTTACACTCAATGAACTCATCAACATCATACACACATTTGAACTGCATACATTTATAATTGACCATATACATTATCATTAATAAAATAGTTTGTTACATATGGTTCATTATAAATCAAAGATTTACTTTTAACCATCATCTATAATCAACGAGAAACAATCTAATAATAATAAATATAACACTAATACACATCTTACTAGTAAGATTTCATATTTGTTATCTATGCATATCTCCACTAACCTCAAGTACTATGGAGCATCTAAAGCGTAATATAATAACTTCAAATTTATATTAAAAAGAGTTTTTTAAAACTATACATGATATCTTATTTCTTAAAGTATGAAAGAAATCAACAAGTTGTATTCTTTATAACTCTAGCATTTAAAAAAATAAGAAGAGGGACAAGCCTTCAAACTCAGCGAATATATGAAATATATTAAAATCTAAGGATTCATGGAAGGATAATCATAATCATTCTCATTGTTCAATAGCAATCAAATGTCAAGAATCATTATACATGATAAGGCCCTTGGATAAATAGGTATAAACAAATCAAAACGAAATGACGGAAACTTAACATATTATAACATAAAAAAATAACAAATCATCGGTATTCCCTAGTCTCAGAACAATCACATATGCTTGATTGGAACATATTCCTAGAGCTACATAGCCCTTTCTAGATATGAAACCCTTATAAGTTAGGACCCTATTAGATGAGTCGCTAACGCACACAACTTAAAAGTATTTTTCCACTAGTAGGATATTTTGTAAATTACATGGTTTAATCTTGATTATAGCTCAGTAGCATCAAGAATAATATAATGGTCTAATGGCCTCTATAATTCAAATATTAAGTCCAAGAATAATATTGATTCAATATGAATAATTCAACAAAAATATCTCAATTTTAATGATTTAATAAGCAAATTCAAATGCAATTTAAGTTCATAGTAAACAAATAATGAATCATAAATATGAATAAATAGCATAAAGTAGCTACCAACTTTTCTTGAGCTATACAAGATCAACAACATATCAACGCAATTCATTCATGAAACATGGCACAACTTGACTCTTGAACTTATACTTGGTTCCCTTAACTTATATCCCATACATGAATTAACTATCTTAATTCTAAATATGTGTATGAGCCTTATTCTAAATGCATACATGATAAATTATGATGACCATATATAACATGACTTGTATCCAATCTTAATAATAAAAACACTTTTAAACCTAAAGTCATAAATTAGGATTTAGGCACTTCATGGAATCATAGCTCTAAGACACACATTATTGCTTGAAATAACTTGTATAAATCTTTATTATTATCCATGCTAATCAAATTTAACTTATATTCAACTTTACTCCAAAACCTAAATTAGGGTTTTCCACCCGATAAATCACTAGGTTAATTCATCATGATTTCATGTTTTTAAAAGTCTATAAAAATAGTTTCTAACTCTAATTTAACTAATTAATGAAGAGGTATGGGAGGTAGAGAAGAAATTTCACTATTTATATAATTATTCACTCATTTGCCATAAACATCTCTATCTTTCCAACCCATCATAAACCCATGCAATTAATACTCTAAGATAACTAATCAACAATCATAAATAAAGCCTTATAAATGTTTTATTAACTTAGATCTTGTCTAAGAGAAGTAACTGTGAACATATGATTTTCATACCTTAGGCCAAACTAGACTTGTGCTAAGCAGAGTGGGCTCCCACACAGACGTCGGAGTCTTTAGAACTGAACCATACTCATGCTAAGCAGAACGACATTCAAAAGCAGATCCGGAATGTCCAAAACTGACTTGAAAAGCCTATATAGGCCCAAAAATCCTAAATAGGCCCGGAAAGCCCGAAACCATCTAAAGCAGGTCCAGACAGTCTGGGATAGACCCATAAACATTCGAAAGGCCTGGGACACTCAAAAAGCATACCTAGAATGTCCAAAACTGACCCAAAAAGCCTAATCAGACCCGAAAACCTTAAGCAAGCCTGAAACAGACCCAAAATCATCTAAAGTAGATTCATACATCCCAGAAAAAATATGGAACCATTCGAAACAAATTTGAAAGGCCCGAGACACTTGAAAAATAGACCCAAAATATTCAAAACTGACCTAGAAGTCTTGAAACAAACCCAAAAGATTTGAAACTGTGTTGCCACCAGCCATACAAGCAGGTGTCGCCCAAAAGGCAAGCAGGTGCCGCCAAGAAGGGTTGGAGGTACTACCACTAGGTGGTGGTGTTGCCACTCAACCTCTTGGGTGGTTCCTGCTCCTTTTGCTGGCAATTTTTGGATTCAAAATGACTAAAATACCCCTATAGCCTCTATAAATAGAGCCACCCTCTTCCATTTTCTACATCCATTATCTCTTTGAGAAATTATGCAACTTGGGACCTTCTCTCTCTAGAATCCCTCTTTGGGTTTCTCTCTTTAACTTCTCTCTTTGAGAAATTTGGGAGAAAATTAGGACATTAGATTTAGACTAGGCTTTCATTGAGCAACCAATTTAATTAGATCCAGCTCTCCTTGAGTTTTTAGATCTTTGGACTTAAACTAGGCTCTCCTTGAGCAACCTGTTTAAAATTAGTAACGACTTTCCTTGAATGAAAGGTCGACCAAGCTCGGTCCGCGGTTTTAGTTCTCTTTGAATAAAAAATCGCTGCCATTGGTTCTCCTTGAATTGCAACCTGTCAAGCCTCCAATTAATTCAAAGAGAATTAATTGGACCTTCGCTAAGCAGGAAGTGGAACTCCAATGCGGAAAGACTGTCCAACAGTTGCTGACCCGACGAGTCTAAAAGAAGGTATAATCAGACTTCTTTCAAATTTAAAATTATCAATCTAAGATTGATTGATGGGACTGACCCAAACTCGACCAAAAGCCAAATTCCTCTTCTGACCAAATAGGAAATCCGCTCTCAAGAGAGGCGAACTACGCAAATTTTGATTCCCATTCAAACGGGATACGTAGGCATGCTCTTCAATCGAGTATCAAATTTAAAACCTTAAAACCATTTTCCCCTTAATTTCTTTAATTTCATTTGGGAGGAATTTGTGATTAACCTAGGACCCATAAGGACTAAAGTTAATATCCTCAATTATTAATGTTGTAATTTAAATTCTTTTACTGCTTTCGATGCATGTTTTATTTCTTCCCGATTTATTTATTACTTTATCGCTCCCCGATTTATTTATTACTTTAACATATAATATATGCCATGCAATATTATTATGTTCATTGTAATGTCCTATATATGTATAACATGTTTTTGTGAAATAAGTTCTCAGTATATGGTTTGAAAGTATTGAAATGACTAATGATAATTTTGAAAACTCAGTTAAAGCGAAAACGAGAAACTTTTTCGAAAAATGTCGATATCGATATCGCTGCCGCAAAAATAGTAGTATGGTTGATAAATGAATTTATGATTTTGTCTAAGGGGTAAATGATAATGTATATGCATGTGTAAATACAGTAAAAAGAAAGATGAGAAAAATGTTTAAGAACACCGATAAAGTAAGCGATGGCAAAACCGTAAATAAAGGAAACTTTAGAGGAATAGTGGAATTTCGACAGTCTGAGTTTCAGAACGGCTCTAAAACTATTTTTATTAATAAGTATTAATAAAAATAAGATGTTTGAACATTCACTTTGAAATCCAATTCCCAACGGAATTGTCAGAATAAATAACCGAGCGAAAATGTGGCAAAGCGTAATTTGACGAAAGTTGAAGGACTAAAAGTGAAATTTGCCAAATGTGACTTACTATATAAGCCACACTTAGCATTTTTTTTGCCATTTTTCCCTTATTCATCCGTGAGCTTTCTTCCATTGTTCCATTTGATTTTTTTTCTTTCAATTTGTGAAGAGAAAGTATTAGAAACTTGGATTAAACACTAAATAATCCATCGTCCATCAAATTGAACCATAGAAAATCAAGAAAATTCAAGAACAAGACCACTGGAGATTTCGGCCAAATGAGGATTTTGAGATATTATGTTCATTTGTTTGATTTTATAGTTTAATTAGGTTAATTTGATGTTGGTAAGATTGGGTAAATAGTTTAATTGCATCAATTGATGCATTAAGCATTTTCCCCCAATTTTCTAACTCTAAATCAAAGTTGTGTGAAGTAATTTTGTGTATATGAGTTAGGATGTATAATTTGAGTATAAAATAAGTCAATTGGATGTCTATTAGTGATTAATTGATGTTTACATTGTTGTAGAAAATTCGGTTGGAGAAAGTTGCCGATTTTGCCTATTGTGAGAATTTGAGGAATTGGGTGGCAAAGCAATTTTGCTAGGTAATTTGGAGTGCTAGGTGAGACTTTTATGCATCATTGGTTATGCCTAAATTGTTGGAATAACAATTGGAATCCATTTGTGAAAACCCTAAAATGGCCGAACCACTTTAGGGCAAAATGCATAATTTTTGTACTTGGTTTTTGGACTTATTTTTCATGCCTAATTGATTCAATTGTTGAAGATTATTATATTGTGTTTGTTGCCTATGGAATTGCTTTCATGTGTACGTTTGTTGATAATTGGGGCAATGTCGATGTTGCACCAAAACTATGCCAAAAATCTGTTGGCCAACCAATTTGAATGCCACCATTGTCAGCGATAATGGCATGCCAATTGCGTCAACTTTTGACCGCAAATGACCAATTTATGTTTGTTTCCATTATTGGTTGCTAGGCCTTTGGTCATCGTTTAATCGATTATTATTGATGTCTTATTGACTTTATGCTCATTAAATTGATTACTAATGAGTTATTAATACTTGATGATGCCATTAGTTTGAAATGGTATCTATTGATGTGTTTATTGACTCTATTAATTCCGAGGTGATTTGACAGAGTTGCCGTTCTGACAGAGTAGTGAGTTCATGCTGTCGGCATTATATACAATGTATTGATTGATACCCTATGCTAGGAAGGGATGTCCTAGTCATAAGACCCGTGCAGTCTTATGTTTTTATATATATATACTTGATTTGTGCTTGACACATCTCTATGCGTTTCATGGCTCTATCTCTGTCATTTTCATCTTTTCCATGTGATATTGATTCTATTGATGTGATTGTTTACTTACAATTATATTTTTGTACTTGATTCTGTATTTCAGAGATTTTGAGCAGATTGATTCATTTTCTTCATCTGCCTATTGCTTATTGATATTCCATTACTCATTTTAATGGTCGATGCATATTAGATTCACTGAGTATCATATATACTCACCCTCTCACTATTCACCCTCTCACTGTTTACCCTCTTAGGTGCAAAGTAGGAGGCAAATATCCCGGCTTTTGACTTTCTGTGGATTCTGCAGTGATTTAGCAGTGTAATTATTTAAACACTGATTATTTTTGTATGTTCATATCCTAGCTGCTCCATGGGTTTTATATGATATAGTTAGTGTATGAACATGTATGTATGGGAATATTGGAGATTATTAATGATATGATTATGAAAGTTTCAGAAAGTTACAAAATGAATGTCAGAGTAACAAAATGAATAGTGTATATGTGAGTGTATGGTTATATACTATTATTATTGATTGATGATGGGTATCGATATGTATGTTTCCGCTGCGAGGTTGTGATTGCATTGTAGTATTTGATGAGTTCTATGGATGCCAGTCGCCTCGGCATCTCCCGCACCCTAGGACCATTGCGGCCTGGCCCGCGAGCGGGTCATGACAGAGGTGGTATCCGAGTGCTAAGTTTACGGATATCAGAGCGCTAGGCTTACGGATATCAGAGCTTTGTGTTTACAGATAACAGAGCTTAGGTTGCAGAGGAATAGTAAATAAGTACAAAATGGGTAGTGTTTAGGGAACCATGGAGCATAGGAATTCATGTATCGTCTTTTGTTGCATTCATCAAATATGTATAAGTATTCTGTGTATCTGTAATATACTGAGTATGTGTTCTATTTTTCAGACAGTTTTACAAAGATGTTTGATGGCGGAGATAGAGATACCAAAGAGGCTAAGGTAGCCTCTAATGAGTCCCTGGTCAGGGAAGTTTCTGTTTCTGAGGGACCATCTAGATCCCGATGGACTACAGGGGATACAAAGAGGAGTGATGTCCCCTAGAGATATGAGATGATGAGGGGGATGATGGATCTGTGTAGGGAACTAGCAGAGTTGAGGCGGTAACGACATAATGTTCTACCACCTCCAGTACCAACAACAGTGTCACCCCCTGTTGCACCTGCTACAGTACCAGTTGCTCCAGCTCCTGTACAACCAGCTGTGGTTCTTGGAGAGCCTATTGTACAGGGAGCCCACCGAGTTATTGATGAGGGATGAGTATCTATGTTTAGCTTACTGAAGCTAAGTCTGCCAGAGTTTAGGGGTGACAGAGGCGATGAGCCAGTTGATTTTCTTGAGGAGGTAGAGAAGGTAGTTAGGAGAACACCTTGTGTCATGACCCAACCTGGGAGTCGCAACAGTCCTAGGGTATGGGTGATGCATAAGCAACCAATACTATGAAGAACCCAAATATCTATCTATATGTCATGCAACAAACAAAACACAGCTTAATAAATTTATAAATACTGAAGAAAATTCGACAGTATTTCCTCTAAAATTGGACTATGCCCAAAAATAAAATCAAACAAACAACGCTTCAAATAATTTTCCATAATCAATCTCAGCTACATATCCCTCTGGATCACCATCAACAATCTCCACATCAACATTTATATAAAAGCATACAAACATCTCCATATATATATATAAACTGTCAAAACATATCATATCAAACAACATTATATAGATGAAAGCTTATAATTATATCTACATGCCAAAATCTATATATAATACTATAGAAACTATTCTTTACATTGTTTTCATAACTTTAGAGTCTGATTTTTACATGCAATGGACTTCCAAGGCAGATGAAGATGTTACCAATGGAATGCGTGCCTCACCGAAGACCTGAATAAATATTAAACACTGAGAGGATGAGTATAAAAATACTTAGTGAGTTCAAAAGCATAAAGATGCAGTAAATGCTCAATAATAATAATAATGCCAAAAATATGTAAAGTATTCAATAAAGTACAGCACATGAATAAATATAAATAATAACCTATAATAATAATACTATTTTGACCATGTAAATTAATATAGGTAGCACATATATGATATCACAGGATTTGGGTCACTTTTGAACTGTAATACTTGGCACTATCATAAAGTGCACTGCACTAGGGAATACAACGTCCCTCCCTAGCAGAGGTCCCATAAATAAATGACTCACATAAGGATATGTTCCTTACGACTAGAGAATATATCATCCCTCTCTAGCAGGGGTCCCATAACACAGTGTGCACACAGTCGATGGATTTACCCGCTATACCATCGAAAATAGCTCTGGACTAATATCATATAAATGTGCCTCCAATTAACAAAATAGAGCATATATAAAACTTTTATAACCTTAAAACAATTATATATACATATATGAAAAGTAATAGAATCAAAAAGTAAGTTACCAAAAATTTGCCCGACGGGGCCCAGTTGTGCTGTCGCAACTGGCTATCGTATTACGGGTTTGTTTTGGGATTTTTAAGTGGATTCTGATTAACTGGGATACCAAAAGAATTAGAAGGACTATGAAGTACCGTTTCGAAACTTAGGTCGGGAATAGATGATTGGGCCAAGTGGTGGCCCAATTGGCTTTCTAGTTTTCATTTTATAGCCAATTGAATTTTAGGTCAGTTTATGGGTTTACGGAAAGTGTAATTACGGGCCAATTGGGACTTTAGACACTTTTGGCTAGCAAACTGTATTTTTAACATATATAAGATATGATATGATATATTTGATGCAAGTCATGCATAGTTATGCAAGAGAACTCACATATAGCACCAAAATAGCTCAAAAGCTGACGAGCCCTACTTAGCTCGCAGATCCGCACTCCGATCGAGAATTTCCGACGGATCTCCTATTAACACACACAATACTCCGATAAGCTATAAATCAATCCAAAACAAGACATTTATATCAAAATACATTAAACATACACAACATACAAAACATTTATCACTAAACATACAATATGTTATACTTAAGCAATTTCTCTTCCTAACCTTTAAATACCCAAAATACACTTTTAAATTCACACATTTCTATACTTTTCCATACTTATACATATTCAACCTTAGCTTTACTCAATACATTATTTTAT
>CANXYC011790917.1:0-12176 GCA_948193065.1 Aleurites moluccanus
AATTAAATACTTCTCTATTATTTAGACAAAATTAAAATTGGATGTTGAAATGAAAATTAAAGTAATATTGAAAATTAAAAACAAAGTAATTTTGAGTTTTGAAGATTGAAATAATTTTAACAAGCCTAAAATTTAGATTTCATCAATTGATTTTTTTATAATTCCAACTCATGATTGATTATCCAAAATACCAAGTTAATAAATTAACTGCTCTAAATTATTGTAATTCTCTCTCAAGCAACTACAAAGTACCTATATCAATTCAATATATACTCTCGTGATCACTTAGTTAATGTAAACTCATTAAATTCTTTAGCAATTTCTAACTCTCTAAAATGTGTTTCAATCTCTTGGCAGCTAAATCCCTTAGGTTATTGATTTAATGTACTAATGGTATATTTCATCTCTCGATCTATCATACACCATTTTAGATATTGTTTAATAGTGGCTAATTACTAAACAATTATAATTCTAAATCAATAAATTAACAAATTCAATTTAAGCACAAGACAATCAATCAATCATAGTTGAATAATAAAATTAACAATTGACTATATCTAAATTCTTGAATAAATAATTTAATCAAGTATAATTGAAACACAAATTGAAAACTTTATTGAATTAATAGAATAATTCAATATTACTAAACAATTAAATTAAATAAAGACAAATGGAGTTAAGAATGAAAATCTTCTCTATTTGCCAAGAATTGATTTCGATTGCTTGTCCTTCAATTTGAAATTTTTCCTTTTTTTTCTTGAAGATTTTCCTCTTTAGATTTCTTAGAAATATTTTCACTCTTTAATTCCCTAAAAAAAATGAAGTTTTGAAAGTTAAATATCAATTTTTGCCTAAAAATCACCAAAAACTGAGTCATTAATTCAAAAATCGGGTTGAGTGCATGAATTTTAAGTCTATGTCTCCGAAAAATAATTTAGACAAAAACTAAGTGTTTTAGCTAAAAACCAAATTGTTCATCTCCAAAAATCGAATACCAATTTTTTAGAGCAAATCTTCTTCAAATCTATTTAATTTTTAAACCAAATAATTTCATATCTTTCATCTTAATTTTAAATTTCAGAAATAAACAAAATCATATCAAATCTTCACAAAATAAAATATATTTAAATTAACCTAAAAATACTACTAAAATAACAAACATCAAACATTTAAATAATTATATAAAAATTTCACTGCTAAATTTTCAATATTTAATTATTAATTTTCGAATCAACTAATACTATATAATTTTAATTCATTACTTATAAATATCTATTAAAAGGAAAGTAATTCATAGTTAATTTAATTAATCCATAAATGAAAATAACTCCAGAAATCAAAATAGCACTAATTAATATTTAACCTAATTATATAAAAAAAAATAACAATTTAAATACTTAACTCTAGGAAATATTGGAACTTGGTAAGAATCTCTTCCAAAATAATAATTTTCTTCACTGTAAAGTTAATGGCTAATAAAAATAACTTTATTTTTTTCTCCTTTCCAAAATGACGACTACCATTCTAATAAATATAGACATATATAATCTAAAAAAAGACATATCCTATAAGTCATTAATTTTATTATTATTAACCAAAAAAAAACACAACACTCAATATATATATATATATATATATATATATATATATAAACAAAACAACCTAATCCATTAATTTCTTTACAATTCTAATTTAATAAATTCAATTCTATTAATTATTGAATTTCATATTTCTTAAAAATTAGCAAGAATGATACTAAAATTATTCTATAATCATAAAATTCATTAATTTCAATATAATTTTTTTTTTATTTCAATTAATTAATTCAAATATTAAAATACTCTCTAACACATAAAATCATCTAAATTAACTTAAGAACTCAAATCTTAAATCAACACTTGAAACCTATAACTTAGACTCAACGTATATATATTTATGTTTCACAAAAATGTTGATATGAGGAGTGCAGATGGTTAAATAATAAAAGGTTGAATATAAAGCTATACCAAAAAAAAATATCTACTTTTTGCTTTTTAGAGATAAACCAACTGGTTAAAGACACCAATCCCGTAACTAGTCAGTAGAATCAATACGTGACTGAGCAATAAAAAAGTCAAGCAAAGCCAAAAGAGCACGCAACATGACTACAACCAGTATATAAAGATGCAGTATAGAAGAAATAAAAAGAAAAATACCTTATACAAGAAATACACAATAGGTGAAATTGTATAACAATAAAACACATCTTATAAAAGAAATAAATAAAAAAAAAAAGTAGAATCTGTAATTTCCTGAATTAATAATAATAATAAGATAAATTATCAAATTGAAATTTTGTTAAAAAGAAATTTATCATTAAGATTTTATTATTAAAAAATATTTTGGTCTAGATAATAATCATAATATAGAAATTAATATATTTCTTTAATTTAATATATTGTTTGTTCTACTTCATTTCTATTTTTATATATTAACATAATTTGATATATTTTATTTTAATTATTTAATTATTTAAATTAATAATTTATTTATTAAAATCTATTTAAACTATACTGAAGAGTGCTCGCAATTCATATTGTATCGTTCTAATCGTAGTATAATATTAAAATGATTAACTCTAATCCACTTATTTATTAATTATATTAAGATTCACTAAACTTAACCCAAACATGTTTATTATATATGTTATATATAGATTCGTTTAACTTATTTAATATAAATCAAAATAAATTTTAATATAATACATAAATATTTATTTATTAAAATATTATGTAATTCTTAAAATATGATAAAATTAACGAAATGATCCTTCATTTTAAAAATTTAAAGTCTCTTCATTTTAAAAAATTAACTATTTAGTCAATATATTTTAATTTCATCAAAGAAATTAATTTTTATATTTATTTATATTATTAAATACCTATAAAAAAATTAAAATACCACTATTTTTTATCAAATTTTCTTCTATTACCATAGAATTAAAATCCTACATCATTCCATATCTTTCTATTAATGAACATAGCTAATGATAATTCCCTTATTCTTATGTTTTGGCTTTTACATAATTAATTAATTATTATAATCTTTGATTCTAATAAATTAGTTACTCTCAAACTTTTCTTTCTTTAATTTTTTTCATTTTTTCGGAGGAGAGAGAAACCTAGAAACTTGGTAACCGGTCCTCTCCGATCTGCATACCCTTTATCATCAAACACAGAGGGGGCATTCAATGCCCTTAGAAAGTAATTAATTTGTATTTAAAGTTTATTTCATGTCTTCCAGTTCGAGATCTTATTTGTGTATAATCGTGCTGTGTTTTGGATTGCTGAAAGTGGGTTTTTGTTAATGGAAGTTTTGAAGATGGCAATTTGAATCAAGGTTAAGTTAGTTTAGTTGCATGCAACTAATGGGCAATTGGATTTGGAAAAAGGGTTGTTTTGGCTTTGGTTGCAAGGAGAAATTAAAGTTCAACGAAATGCAGACCAAAGAAAGAAAGAAATGGATTCATGGTGATTAACGACGGCGGATCCACCCAGGCCCCATCCCATCCCTGTATGTGCGTATATTGTTAAAGGCCAATTTTTTCGATTTTTAAGTTTAATTTTTGTTTGATTTTATTGTGTTTTTATACAGCAGATAATTATAGTGTATGAACTATGAATAATATATATATCAAAATGAGAACCACTGTATTATGATCTGGGACGAAAAAAATTTTAAATTTTAATATGTAATTAAATTATTTTCTTAAAAATAATAGTATATTTATTATTAATTTTAAGTGGTAATATATGAAATAAAAAAAAAAATTATTAATTTTTTTATATTTTGAATAAAAATTATTAAATATTAATTCGAGATATTAATAACAAATATGTTTTATTTATTTTAGGATTAATCTAAATAAAATAATAAATAAATTTAATATATTAAAACATTAATTCAAAAAAAAGAGAAATTAATCTAAATAAAATAATAAATTAATTTAATATACTAAAATATTAATTCACAGAAAGAGAGAAAATATATTTTACCTCTTAAATTTTCTTTGACATTTTATGTCGACTTGAGCACCCCCTCTCTATATTATTTTTCCAGATCCGCTACTAGTGATTAACAAGAATATTCTCGAAACTAAAAATTAATATTTAATATTAAAATATATTTAATATTAAAATACTATTTTCAGCATTAACTAATCATTTTTTATTAAGAATATAGTCGGAATGTCTAGTTAATTCCTTTAACATAATCAGAGAGTTAGTTTTTTAAAATGGACAGACAACTTCATTAAATTCATTAAATTTTAGGAACTACAAAATACATTACCCATATTTATTTTATTATAAACATCAGTATATTAATATATTTAACCTTAATATATAATTAACTTGTACCAAAATAAGAGGAATTAAATGAATTTTAATCCTAATATAATACTAATTAAAAAAAGAGATTTTTATACCATATAAATTAAATTAAATATAAATAATCTAAATTTTTTCTTATGAAATTATACTTATATGTTATTTATGTAAATTAATTAATATAAGTATATTTTTAAAATTAAAAAAAAAATAGAATATAAATTAAATGACCTTCAAAAATTTAAATATATCATATATTACATATTTCACATACAAATATATTATTAAATAGGTTATAGTGCATAATTGCAGCTTACGCAAATCAACTCATTTATACTTTTATTTTTTGATTGATCTATTTATGATCCAAATCCATTTATTACATATCGTATTAATGGGTCGTATTAAAAATTGACAACCCTAATCCTTGCTTTCACTGAATATTTGCTGCATTATAACAGTTTCTGATGTACAGACTAATTATGATATTTACCCTTTTTCTTCTGTATATGATATAGCAATTGATGTTCATGGTTTGACGTTTTAGACCTCTGTCAAAGAAGTTGACATTCTTGATGGCCCAACAATTGATCTTGCATATACGATTGGCAAGGAAGCTAACTTCTTAGCTCTGCTTACATAAGCTCTCCTTGTGAAGTTATTGTAATCATTTGCTTCTATCTCGTCGAGTATTTGCTGGTACAACTGCAAGGATGCCAACACCTGCAATGTCCAAAAAACATAAAATACTAATTCAATTATGATCCTAAAAGTCTTCCACAGAAATTCTAATGTTGTATTCTCTCCATCATGATCAACAACATTTTGGTTGACAATGGAAAATATGAGACTAAGGGGGTATTTGATTAGCTTTTATCAGCTTCTTAATGAAACAGCCTCTTAATCGATAAGAAGTTGTAATTGTTTGGAAAAATACTATAAATTCTTAACAGCTCTTAAAGGATCAACTTACACTAGAGTCTGAATGATAAGAGGTATTTAGCTCTAAATTATTCAGACTTTTAAACTGTTCAGACCACTTGATCATCAAGAGACATTCAACTCTTAATTATAAAAAACCACCTAAGGGTCTGTTTGGCATTGTTATTTGAACTACAGAACTTGGTTGAGAGCATTGATAATTAGAGGTAATCAAAGTTCATTTTTAAAATGAATTTTCAAATATTATAATCATAAAAGTTATAAAACAACCTAAAATTGCTTTTGTCAACAGTACCTAAAATGATACTTTTTCGAAAAAGCAGTTTTCAATGCCAAACAGACCGAACTTATACTACCAACAATTGCTACCAGAATACCAAACCCTTCCCCAAAGTGGCAACATAGCACTTACATAAACTACACCTAAACCTAGAAATATTTGCAAGAAACACAAGTTTGCAGGACTGTTGATTTGGTTACTAAGACCAAGACATATTTGCAAGAAACACAAAATTGCAGGACTGTTGATATGGTTAGTAAGACCAAGACCACTGATTATCTTCAATAAATTGTTTTGGTGTTGGCCAATTGTATTCTCATTTGCAACCTTTAACTATTTGTTTGAATTGTTATTCTCACTAATTTTCTTTACTATGTTGTTTAATAATGGTCTAAACAGATTTTCAAGGTCTATCACAGTGCTAGTTTGTATTCGACAAAGGATCTTGATTGTTTACCGGCCATCTACTTGCAGAATTCAGCTGTGTCACTCCTTTCTCTGCCTCATTAAAGAACATCCTTGCTCTCTTAATTTGATTCTTCATAAAATTTCTCCATTTATCTGTCACTTTTCCAGCAAATATGTCATCATCTGAAAGTCCCGCCTGCACCAGCTCATCCTGTGGCAAATATATCCGTCCTCTTCTTGCACTGGGGAGAAGCCCATCCACAATGAGAAGAAAAATGTAAGATAAGAAATAGAAGAAGGTATATGAAAAGGAAACGTCAGATAAAAGAGTAAACTTGACAAATAATCATTTCTGATGGAGACTGCACAGCAGCAACAGATTCCAATTATTTCTCGCTAACAACAATGGGAAACAACATACAGGATGAAAAAAGAAAAAGGTCTAACTCAAATATTTAATACAGCATGAAAAACTCTTTACTTACTCCTCTCCGACATCCCTGAGTATGTTGGTGAGCTGGTTTGCTATCCCTAATGCCAAGGCAGCATTATAAATACTCTCAGTTGATGCCTGTGATTCAGGTGCAATGCCCATTACTGGGACACTCATTAATCCAACCGTTCCGGCAACATAATAGCAGTAAAGATAAAGCTCATCAAAGTTCTGATATCTTGACTTCTTCAGGTCCATCCTCATTCCTTCAATCATATCTTTGAATGGCTGAAACAAAGAATAAAAAGAATGAGCAAAAAGTTAGTGGAGCACACAATATAATTCAATGTACTTGGGGAGGTTGCACAATTGTATCAAGGAGACAATCATCGGGTTGGAATTAACCTCATGCAAAACCAAAACATGAAATTAAGATTCTGGTTAAAGGGTTTAGCAGCAAATAATTCTGACGGGAAAAAAATTGGCTTGCAATATATAGTGGAACAGTTTAGCATTGAATATTGACTAAGAAACCTCAAAGAGAGTAAAGATTGAAAATAGTTGCCTTTACACACAAAAAATTGGCATGTCAGCATGAAATATCCTTCATTTTCAGAAACTTTTAAGACTTGGAAAACAAATCCATAGGTGTGAGAACTAAGAGATGATTCATGCAGACATGCTTAGCTCATTCACATATTTACTCCTGAAGGGTAGAAGTGAGAACCAAACACAGAAATGGCACAATAGAAGCACACTGGAAAAAACGATCTATGGCTTTATGCAAACAATGATGCCTAAAAGGTACAACAGTTGAATTGTAAGCTGTTGATTGTTTAAAAGTTGTTATGGTGCTCAACAAATTTGCCATTCCTAAAGTAACAGCTATTCTTACATATACTAGAACTACATTATTATTCTTTTTTTTTTCAACAATAATTCTCTTTTGAGACTTATAAATTTAAAAATATTGCCTAACCTGAATGTCAACAGGAAATTTAGTAACCGTATCTGATAAAGCAGCATCAAGCATATCAAATGGACGACCTCGGAAAAGATCTTCCAATCTTGCCTCCCACCTATCTAAAGCTGTTGGCGTTATGTGTGAAGCATTAGGCCCATCAACAAGCTCATCTGTCCTCCTACACCACACTATATGTGCAGAGAACATCATAAGAAACGAAAATGGAAAACATTTCTTTTTATTCTTTTATTGTTTTTTAAGATGGAAGCTAATATTTCTAGAATGCATTTCTCCCTACTCAATGTCTCTTGTACTTCCCTTCCATGATGAAGTTCTATAAATCTACCTTTCCTTTTAACTGGTATGTGAAGGTAGTGACATTGATTTTGGCCCATGTACGGATTATATCCCCATATTAGCTACTGGATTGCCCCCAAACCATTGTGGGAGGAACAACCAGGGAACCTGAATATTATGCAATTATGAAAAAAATTCTCAAAATTTCAAGCCAAAGAAATTGAAGTGTCCAACTATAGACACCATTAAGATCGTGGTGGTGTACCCATCTTCTTGCAGCAGATTCGATAAGCTGGGATGTTTTAGTGTTTTCCAATTTGTAGACTAACCATGTTGGATGGCTTAAAAGAATTAAACCAACTTGGTAATGAAGCTTCGGTTAAATCTTGTAATTGTAAGCACTTCGTACATTTGGTTCTGATAAGAGGAAGAAATGTGAATCCACTTCGTTGTGTTCTGTGAGCAGCTCAGAAACATTAACAGACAGCTTTTTAGATCAAATATCAACTTTATCGAGGTTAGGAAAGATGCAGATAGAGGGTATGGCTGTATGGCAGAAGGCCACCACTCTAACCAGCTACCCGCCCCACAGTGGGTGAAGTTCCATGGCGCAACCATTGGTCTGCTATGCCAGCAGTCCCTTGATTCAATGGGTCAAAAGAGAGACAGCAGATCTATATCAAAATTGCTCTAACTTTGACAAAATTACCTTATACAAAATTTCATGTTCATATTTAACACATTAATTTATACATGAAACAAGTTAATGCATAGAGGGACTAGTGGCTTCACATCCCCAAAAAAATAAAAAAGCAATTCTTATGATTCAGATTATATATGATAGGAATTTCATATCAATATGCATTCAATTTCAGCACAAAGGTAACTAGGATTGAATTTGATACATGACAAGACAATTTCAAGCCACTACTGAAAAGCTTTGAACTGCAGAATCCTTTTTTTTTTATTTTTCCAAATTCCTTGCCGGTTTTAATTCTTTATTTTCGAAACCAAGTAATATTTGAGTAGATTAAAAAATAATCCCATCCAACCTCAATTCTCTTTGACAAATAAAATTGTATGCAGTAGTTTCAATTAATTGTAACGATCTAACTTACCATATATTGCCCAGATTGCCCTTCTTCTTTCAGGAGTCATTAGCATAGTTCCTAATAGAGCAAAAGCAATAGCAAATGAGAAACAATCTCCATTTTCAACATATTTGAGGTAATAAATTTGAGACAGACAATAAGAAGAATAAGAAGAAGGAGGCTAACCCAAGTAAAATGTCTTGGCATACTCAGCACAAACCTCTCTACATCTATCATAAGCTTCACTCAACAAACTCAAAGTTCCTCGAAGCATAATATCTGGTTTCACATCAAAATCCTCGCTAGACCTCAATTGCTTTTTAACCAAAGCTGCCTGCTTCATCACCACATTATATACCTTCTCCTCCGAAGAGACAGCAATTTCTCCGGCTGGACTTGCTATCATGCTCGATATTACAGGGAATTTGCTTCCATTACCTATGCAAGAACTCCTCAAATCTATATTCACTGAACTTGACTTCCATTTCTGGTTCCTACCCTTTTTTGCTCTTCCCTTAAACATCAAACTCCGATCTACAGAACCAAATTTTGATGAATCTAAATCCCGGACCGAATGGAGGAACCCAAATGAGTTGGAAGCCTCTGTACTGGGAGTTGCAATCCATAGTAATGCTACAGTCATGTTCAAAAACAATTTTTTTTTTCTTCTTTGCTTTCAATTTATGCCTTGTCTTGATAATTTCCCTCCTTCAAAATTCTTAATTTACCCAAAAAAAATTAAAACCTTTTCTTCTTTTGAAGAAAACCCACTTCACCTTTAGAGGCAAAGATAAAAAAGAAGCCAGATTTAAAAAGAAAACCAGCTTTCAAGACTCGAGAAATTGAACATCAAAGGAAGAAGAAGACAAGCTCTGTTCTAACTTCTAAGCTCTGTGTAACTGTAAATGAACCAAAAATCAAAGTTAGTATAAGACAATTACAGTGAAAAGCAAAACAAGAGCAAGAACTCACATAATGGGATCTCAAATTAAAGAAAATATAAAAATGTTTCAATTTTTAGGAAACAGTCTATGATACCTTTTTCATTTGCTTTTGCTTCCCTCAAAAATGGATTAGATAGGCTTTAACACTTGATTTGATTCACACCTTTCTGTATATTCCCCAAAAAAATAAAATAAAACTCTGTGAAAAAATTGGAATATACAGAAAGGAGGTTTATTTATTTATACAGATAAGAAAGTATATAGAGAACCACTCAAGTTCTAATAAATCAAGCCAAAAGAATTTTGAATTTATTGGATAAAAGAAAAAAATGGAAAAAAGAACAAACGGCCGCTAAGGATTTCTATAGTTATGAAAAATATTTTTTAGTTTTTATTTTTATTTTTAATTTTTTATATTTTTATTTTTTAATCTGAAAATTATAAAATAATAAAAAATAAAAGATTATTTTCTATTTAAAATTTTTTTTCCTGTATTTCTATTTTTATTTTTAAAATTCTTTTTTATTAACTACATAATTATTATTTTTCATAAATATTAATTTTAAAAAAAAGTGAAAATATCATAAAATAATTTTGCATAATATAATGTAATTTTAAAAAATTTAGAATATTATTTTCGAATTTTTCATTTAAAAAAAATTAATAACTAAACATTAAATTTAAATTTTTTATTTTTTTAAAATAATTTTTTGAAAAATAAATTTAGTTTTCTACAACTAAACAAGGCGTAAGCTTTCCAATCTTCTGGCTTTAGAAATGTTTTTTTTTTTTTCTAAATACTTTTTTCATTTAAATTATGTAGATTAGGTTTACTAAATTTAGCATTACAATTATATTGCTAGTGGTTTATTATTCACTATTAATCATCATCGCAATAGTTGAATTAAATATTGGTTGATAGTTCGTAATTAATAATTTGATTGTTATAAGTGTAAAATTATAATTAGTTGTTAATTGTTAATATGTTTAATGATCATTAAAAATAAATATTAATGTTTATTTTTTTATTTAAATATTATTTTTAAAAAATAATTTAATTTTTTTAAAATAAGTATAAGCAATTTCAATTTGAAGCTTTTTTTTATATTAATCAAATGAATTTGATATAACCGTTGAAAATAAAAAAAGTTAACCACCGCATCAAAAGTTTTGTTACTTAATAAGTAAGTTTTTGATAAAATATTTTAATATAATTATTAGTTTTTTATTTCCAATAGTTACATCAAATCCGTTTTGTTAATAATAACTATTAATTATTAAGTAGTAAAATAAATGTTATTTACAAAAGTTTCAATTTGATTTTTTTTAAAAAAAATTTAAATTATTTAAGTAAAAAGACTAAATTATTATTTTAGTAAAAAGATTAAATTATCTTTGTAAAATATTATTTAAATAAAAAGTTAAATATTAATATTTATTCTTAATGTTTATTGAATATATTAACAGCTAACAATTAATAATAATTTTACTAAATACTCACAATAATCAGCTTTCAGTCACCAATTAATAACTATCAGCTATCAGCCACCAACTAACATCTATCATGAATAACTAACAGCTATTACAAACAGCTAAATCAAACGGGGTCACTAAATAGGTGTTTGACAAAATTTTTTGATGCAGCTATTAGTTTTTTAGTTTTTAATAACTACATTAAACTCGTTAGGTTAATAATAGTTAAAAGTTGTTAGGTAGTCAAATAACTGTTATCTATAAAAATTTTAATTTGGAGTTTGTTCGAAAAATTCCTACTTATTTAATTAAAAAATACTAAATTATCCTATTAAATATTTAAATGAAAAGATAAATTTGAATATTTATCTTTTATGATCATTAACAACAAACAATTCATAATAATTTTATCAAACGCTTACAATAATCTGATATGAGATAATAACTAACAATTATTAGCAACAGTTAATAACTGCTGCAAACAGTTAAACTAAACAAGATTTAACTGGATATTTGATAAAACTTTTTAATACAACTATTAACTTTTTTTTTCTTAATAGTTATATCAAATCTATTTGGTTAATTATATTTGTTAGTTATTAGTTAGCTGTTAAATAGTCAAACAGCTGTTGTTTATGAAAACTTTAATTTGAATTTTTAAAAATAGTTTCTACTTATTTAAATAAAAAAACTAAATTATCCTTTTAGAAATATTATTAAATGAAAATGTTAATATTAATATTTATTTTTAATGGTCATTATATATATTAACAGATAATAATAAATAATAATTTATTTTAATAAATAATTAAATATTAAAAAATTTTAATAAATTGAATTATCAAAAATATCTGTAACACTTGAGATTTATTTTGCTTGTATGTATTCTGAAATTGTTGTATTGATGTATATAAGATTTGTTATAAAATGTTTATTTTGGAAGTGAAATTTATTTGTTTTGATTTGAATTTTAGAGT
>CANXYC011790925.1:0-22738 GCA_948193065.1 Aleurites moluccanus
CGGCTCACCATAACAAGATCCTACTAAGCTAAAACTCTTCCTCGGCAACTGATACTTAATCAGCTCGCAAATGAGCTACAAACATCCAAACTTCCTGATTCTTTTTGCCACTTAAAATAAACATACAGAGGCTCAACATATCAAATATTCAAATCACACAGAGACAACCATACAGTTCATGGTGTCTCTCCAAAGGTCACTCAGACTTACTGCCCCAAAATCCATCCGAACAGTCCTGATAAATTCCACTCTCCACTAAGATATACTTATCCAAAATTCCTGAAATTTTATAGCCAACAACACAACACATAAAAAAAATATTTTTTATGCATACACCTTTGACTCAATCTATCTCAGTCATTCCCAGAAATTTCAAATAGACACAGATTTCCTGCAGACACATCAAACCAGACCAGTTCTGCTCAATGGGACTTAACTCAACTCACACAGAGAATTCTGCCAAGCCATTTTATAGAATTTCAAATGAGGCATAAATTCATAACTTTCATATTTTACACTTCACCAAATTATTTCTTTAAAATCATGCAATCAGTCTCACAAATTCCTACAACCAGAAATTTACTGCATTTCTCAAACATTTATACATTTAATTAAAATAACAAAAATAACAGATATTACAATATTACTTTGTAACATACACCAAGAAGACGATAGAAAACTCCATCTTCAATATTTTTATTATTGTTCTTCTTCTTGTTATTGTTCTATTTTTATTTTGTTTATTTTTTTTATAACATGTTATCAGCACTATTCTCTCCATAACACTTTTGATAGTTTTATTGTTCAAAAGATTTGAAAATCTTTCTTTCAATAAAATTGAAGTATTTGAGGTTTAAAATTCTTTTCTTGGTGACATTTCAATTCAGGTATTTGAGTAAGTAAATTATATTTTTATACATTATCATTTTATTTTTCAATCTATATCTAATATAAAAAATTTCTACTCTAATTTTAATATTTATATTTGTATAGATTATAATATTTTATACTTATTAAAATATAATTTGAAATAAAAGAAAATAATTTATATTTGTGATCTTATAAAAGTATAAGCGAAAAAAAATTTTAAAAAAAATTATTATAATTTTTTTTAATTTAATCATATGTTGATAATTATAGTGAATTTATTTATTTTGATATTGTAAAATTATTTTTTTATTTTAAATATGTTGATTTTTTTTATTAGAATTTACTCTTAATGTGTGAAGAATATTTACAAATAATGATATGTTAATATTTTACATATATCGAATATACTTCTGTAGTAGCAATATCGATAAAAAAAAATTTAAAAAATATTATGAATTAATTTCATGTTTTTTTGTTTAATCTCATTCACTGAAGTAAATGCAGTCATACTTAACTGAATAAAATAACAAGTTGTTAATGAAAAATTCATAAAATATATTCTAGTGATTTTATCTCAATTCTTTAAGTGAATGTGGTAATTTAAAGGTAAATATATAATAATTATTTTTTTTCATAAGAATAAAGAAATATCATAAAAATACTTATCACCACCAGAAATGAGATAAAATTATACAAAAATAAGAATAGAAAAGGTGAACAAAATTTTTAAAGTAAATATTATCAATATGATATGAAAAAAAAATTGGCCACATATTTGTCATATGATAAAATATATTATTAATATTTATCGAACATCGCAAAAAGAGAGAAAAAATATGAAGATAAAACCTTAACTATGATCATATATATATTGTTCACATTGATGTAACAAATATATTTTTTGAAAATATTAAAAAGGAGAATTGACTCTGATATATATTGTGAATAATATGATAACTCATACAATTCTTAAAATTGTCAAATATTTTATTCTTTGAAATGGGTGAGGCAATTATTTATGATAAAATAAAAAATAATTAAATACTCTAGAAGAGTCAATATATTATCACAAGAGAAATAAAATTTATTATACATAATACATTATTTTCTCCAAAATCTCATAAAAATTTGTTTAGTTTTAAATATATTCGCAGTAATGGATATCATATTGAGATAGTAAATAAGAGAAATCAAAAAAAAAATTCATATTACAGGTATTATTTCGGATAGAAAAATATAGTGAAAAATTTTCTATTATTTTCTCTGATTTGTATTATACAAAAATTAGTGGAATTGAAAAGAATTTTATAATAAACCAGAAGTTTATATATCCAAATATTTTTATTATTTGGCATGACAAGTTATGTCATATTTGTTTAAAAATAATGAAAAAAAAATTGAAAATTAACATGGAAATCCATTGAAGAGCTAGAAGATTTTTCAAATCAATCAATTGGTTTTTGGTCAAAAGTTAGATATTTCTCATCTAAAATTTTTTGAACGAGCAGTATATCATAAACCACCATGCATTAAGATGAGTTCTTAAAAGATGTTAGAAATATAAGTTAGATATAAATCTCTATCAATAATAAAATATTTTGAGTCATTAATGGTAATATATTTATTGCTCGATTTGCAAATTGTCATTTGATGAAATAATATTTTCAACATTAAAGGGAGATAATAAAAGTTGAGAAATACAATAACATGAAATATTTCATCATTATCTAAATCTTAGAACAAAACAGTATGAACAAAAGTTCAAAAAATAATTTATCTGCAAAAATTAGCAAATCAATTGCCAGATGTACTTGTTGATATAAAATGAGTAACAAAATCTCATGTAATAGTTGTTAATATTTTAATTTGTATTGTCGTCCTAGAATGACAATATATTAATATTAATGAATCTCAAGCACGTTTAAAGCGTAAAAAACTATTGGTTATAAAGATAAAAATTCTCGAAAGAGAAAAGAAATAAATAATAAAGATAATTTTATTAAAAATGGAGATACTAATATAGATACACTTCCTGAAAAAGTAAAAATGCCTGAAATTAATAAAAATAAAGAGATATTAATAAATTATGTTGGTTCTGAAAAAAGATGGAATCGACATGAAATGGCTATGGACTATTATTTTACATATAATGTAGCATTAAATATTATGAATGAAAATAATGATTTTGAACCACGATCTGTTCAAGAATGTCGAAATAGAATTGATTGACCAAAATGGAAAGATGAAATACAAGCAGAATTGAATTCTCTTGAAAGATGTAAGATTTTTGGACCAGTAGTCCAAACACCTGAAGGTGTGAAACCAGTAGGATACAAATGGGTATTTGTACGAAAAATAAATGAGAAAAATGAAGTTGTGAGATACAAAGCAAGACTTATTGCACAAGATTTTTCGCAAAGATCTGAAATCGATTATGAAGAGACATACTCTTCTGTGGTGGATGCAATAACATTTCGATATCTTATTAGTCTAGCAGTTTATAAAAGATTTGATATGCACATAATGGATGTAATCACAGTTTATCTGTATGGCTCATTTGATAATGATATTTATATGAAAATCCCTGAAAGATTTAAAATACCAGAAAAATATAATTCAAGTTCACGAGAAATTTGTTCAATTAAATTACAAAAATCTTTATATGGATTAAAATAATCAAGGCGTATGTGGTATAATCGTCTTAATGAATACTTGTTAAAAGAAAGTTATAAAAATGATCATATTTGTCCATGTGTTTTTATAAAGAAGTCAGGATCTGAGTTTGTCATAATTGCTGTATATGTTGATGATTTGAATATTATTGAAACTCCTGAAAAACTTCCAAAAATAGTAGATTATTTGAAATGAAAGATTTAGGAAAAATAAAATTATATCTCGATTACAAATTGAACATTTAGTAAAAAAAATTTTTATTTATCAGTTAACTTAATAAAGAAAAAATTCATTTATAATTTTATATACAAAACACATTCATTAAATAGGTCAATGGTTGTTCGATCACTTAATGTGAATAAGAACTCTTTTCAATTAGAGAAGATAATGGAGAAATTTTTTGTTTTAAAGTATCATATCTTATGCAATTGGCGCACTAATATATCACAAAAGAATGGTGAAATTGGCGTTCAATAAATTCATTCAAGTAATAATCTAACAGATTTATTCACTAAGATATTACCTGCTGCAACATTCAAGAAATTAGTTAATAGTATTAAAATGTGATGTCTTAAAAATTTTTAGTGATATTGCAAATATGGGGAATTTAGCACTGTACTTTTTTTTTTAACCAAAAATTTTATCCCATTAAATTTTCTTAATAAAGTTTTTAATGAAATAATATACTATTTGTAATAAGAGAATATTGTATTTTTTCTTTCATTAGTTTTTTTTTACCAAGTTTTTACTAATAAGATTTTAATGAGGTATATTTTTTTATAAAAATAGACATCCAAATGAGAGTATTATAAATATATTGATAAATATAAATATCAATATATAATAAAAATGAATTTTATAAATAAAAATTCATATTATTTTGTAATATATACCCAAAATTAATATAAAATTCCCTATTCTATATTTTTAATATTGTTCATCTTATTGATATTTTGTTTATTTTGAATAAGAGAGAGAATATTTTCCTAACATAGAATTATGCATGTCTAAAAAGGATTTATTTTTTATAAAAGCATTTGAGTATTCCGAAATCAAATTGATCTTGTAAGAGAATAAAATAGAGTAGCCATTTTTTTTTTTTGATGGAATTCTAGGCAGCCTGCAATTTTCAAAAGTTCCATGGAAGTAATAAACTACAAGGCAGTAGCTGAGCCAGATACAGAGAGAGCGAGCGAGCGAGCGAGCGAGTAAAATGGCAGTAGACGCCAACTTTGCATCTTTGTTCGAGGAATTAAAAGTAGAAGATCCATGGCTTCCTCCTACAACTTGGGAATCTATCCCTTCTCAAAATGGCTCCCGTATCTATCCACCTAATTCCCCTCCTCCTCCGCCGCCTCTTCACCCTGCATCCTCCGTCTCTGTAAGTGGTTTCAACTGTATAATTGTTGGTTTTAGAGATTACGAGTTTGCATTTTGTATGTTAATGTGTGAAAGGATCAGTAGCGTGAAATTGAAGATATAACTATCTGCGATGTGAACATTTCTGTAATTTCTTTGTAAATTCCATGCTAATTTGTGGGTTGATGATATTTTAAGCTGGTAGTTGTCATATTACTTTGATTTAGTAAATGGGTTGTTCACGTCTTCAGCAGAAGTTGTGTAATGAAAATGATATTTTAGTTTTTTGGTCTCAGGAGGCAAGTTTGGTAAGATTGGCATTGAACGCTATGCAAGGTGTGGAATCAGCTCTTGTTAGTATTGAAAAGCTTTCTGCTGCCTTTTGTTCTGACCCAGCTGATAGGTCCTACCATCGAATTCCAAGCCTATGGAACCGGTCTTCAAGCACTCAGGCATTGGGAAAGATTCTCAACGCCATAGGCTGCTTGGGTTGTCTGGTTTTTCTTCTCCGTAAATTTGGAAATAATTATATATATATGAATATGGGAATGCATTCATCAGGAAATGGGCATGAAAATACTGAATCAGTTTCTCAAAGCCATTGCTACAGTGGCGTGCAAAAGGAAGAGTGTCTTTCTTACAGTCTAGTTAATCAGGCATTTGCTGTGGCTATAGCAAAGGTATTAGAAGGATACACGTGTGCTTTGAATACAGTATATGCTTCAGCAAAACTGAGGGGTTCATCAAAAAATGTTGATGTGGTTTTGCATAATTCTTATGAAGAAGCATTCCTCATGAGCATAGTTCATTCTAAAATTACACTACTGGAGGTGTATCTGCACACAAAGGAATTGAGGACTCAGATTGAAGCTCTTGGAAATATATGCAACGTTTATAATATAGCTCTTTGTTTCTCAATGTCTTCTCTGGAGGAATTAACTGCTAAATCAGTGTTGGAGTTCTCTAACTTCTACAGAGGAGGAGATCTTCTTACTTATCTATATATGCACCTACAGGTCTGCTTAAAATTGTTTAGTGTTTCTTCCTTATCTTCTTTTTCCACTTGTTCTCCCCTGATGCACAAAAGTAAATTACCAGCCTTTGCAAATGACATCTTTTCACATGTCTTTATATCATTTGATGGAAATTCTGAACTCTTTTTACTCACATGCCAGATTGTTGTGAAGTGTTAACTTTCAACTGTTGGATAAGTATAAAATGTTAATATGAATAACACTCACTTTTCCAAATTCTGTTCTCTACATGAAATGAGATTATGGATGACTTCTAATATAAATATTGTATTTACTATTATTATGATGTCGAGATCATAGGTTGCCATGCTCTTCCTTTTTAAGTTCATGTTTTGTCTGTTTTTTTTTGGAGGTCAATCTTAACTGCTTCCACATTTTTGATTTTCTGTTTCCTTGGATGGCTTGTATCACCTGATATGTCCCATGGTTCATCTAAACCATCCTTGCAACATGTTCCTGTAGGTTGCTGATCCTGCTCACTGTGCTCTACTCAAGTTCCTCTTTCTTCGCTCATGTGAACCATATTGTGGTTTTATAAGATCATGGATATTTAAGGCTGAGACTAGTGATCCATATAAGGAGTTCATAGTAGAATGCAATGAAAATCTACCACCTAATCTGCATTGTAAAGCTGGTATCCCTTCTGACTTCCCATTGGCGAGTATTAGGGTAATGTTGTTAAAATTGACGTTAAAGTTTTGGATGCCACAAGTCCTTTGTATTTTCTTTACCATCACTATTCTAAGTTAATGTTGATTGTCACTGTGTGGCTGGGTAGCAGGATGGAGTTGCTGTTCCTTGTTTTCTGAAGGACTATTTGATTCCAATTATCAGGGTTGGTCAGCAGCTTCAAGTACTAAAGAAGTTGCTTGAATTGTGCAATTATGCTGGCTCTGGTGACTATACTTTTGAGGATTTTCTTCCCAGTTTCAGTGGATATTTAAGTGATCATCTGTTTTTTGCATCTCCAATGACTTTCAGCAAAGAACATTTAGAAGCTATGGTAACTGCAAGAAACAACTATTACAGAGAAATGCAGGAGAAACTTGGAAATCTATTCACAAAGTTGGAGTTTAGATATCAACAGGTAACAAGCATTATGCTAGGGGCTTTTTTGACATTTCTTTATTGTCTGCTGCACTTGACAAGGTTGAACTATCCTTTCTCCTGTTTTCATATGTTGGTTGATGTCCTGGCATAATAGTGGTGGACTTGGTGGGTAGCATTGTATTTTGTGCAAAATTTTTAACCAATGGCCAAGATAATAAGAAGACCAGTATTTTTCTTTATGACCATTAAAACTATGATGCATGATATCCTTCCTGGCTATTCATAGTCTCATCCTTCATTAAAACACGTATTTTTCTGCAGCAAATATCTACTTCGGTTGATTCCTTTGCACAAAATTTTGAAGTATTGTTCACTTCCCATTTCCATAACTCGTGATACCATGATGCATGTGTTATGAATCTTGGGAGAACCACACCCCAAAAGCTAGGTCAAGGGGTTGGGGAGTCCAAAGTCCATATAAACCCTACATTGAAATCCCATACTTTCAATGGGGGACTCACCAAGTCTCATACCTTGGCCAACTAGGATCGTAACATTACCCTATGGTTGAATAGCCGACATCTTCAGCGGCTCTTACTCCTACCGACACTGACCCGAACTCAGATTATTTTTTCTCGAGGCTATCAGTAATTTTAATCTAGCCTGCTGGGTACCCCTTTCCGAGTCTCGGGCTATCCGTGCGCTTGGATCTGCTCTGATACCAATTGTTATGAATCTTGGGAGAATCACACCCCAAAAGCTAGGTCAAGGGGTTGGAGAGCCCAAAGTCCATATAAATCCCACATTGAAATCCCATACTTTCAATGTGGGATTCAAGTCCCATACCTTGGTCAACTAGGATCGTAACTGCATGCTATCTTGATTGTTTATTGCCTAGCTGGGATAGATGTTTTAATTCTCCTGCCTATCATCAATTTTGCTAGTGAAAACAATGTTTTAGGAGATTAGCATTTCATAGAGCACTAAAATCTCATTTAGGTCTCAACAATTGGATCTTTATCAAACTTCAAATTTTAGATATATCTTCAAGTTTGTTATTCTAATAATGCTAATATGTTACGAAATTTGTATACAGCATTTTGAATTTTTTTTTTTTCACAAGTATTTGAATATTTTTTTCTCCAAGAAACAAACTGTAAATTCCCTGCCTTTTAGGACAAGGCACTATTTTTCATATCAAATGTTCTATTGTTCTGTTGTTTGCATATGTTTATTGTTTTTCAATATATTTTCTGCTTGCCAACAACATTTATTTCACAATATAATTACTGTAGTTGTTACTTTTTCCTTTTCAACTATTTTTGAGGAAACAAGAGTCTAATAAACCTCAAATGCTCTATATTTGATAAACTCATACTGGTATTTCAACATTGAGATTCTCCAGCTTCTCTCTAAGACTTCTCTGTTTAAGCTTGTGTTAGATGCCATTTTCTCCCTGGAAGTCAGTCACATATGGAATTCAGCATTTCTAGATATTTGCAGTTGTTGAATTATATTGTTGGTTTCCAAGTTCACCGGGAGCATTCTTTTTCTGCACTTGCCTTTGTTTTCTTTTATAATTAGTCATCTGAATTGTGGAATTGGAAATGTTCATTCGTGACCCATACTCTATTGTTCTACACCTGCTTTTATGCTGGTGCTTTTTGCAGAATTTACTTGGTTATTCAGTAGCCTTCTTACATTTTGCATTGAGATTTCCATTTCAGATTGTTCCCCATGGTGCCTTCATTGACAACAGTGAAGGGGGTGTAAAGAGTGAAGTTTCCTTCACTTTCAATGATGGATTGTTTGTCTCTTCAACATCTGACCAATGGAGCTCAAAAATGTAAAATCTCTCTCCCATCCTATTTGGTGTTTATGCATTTGTGTGTTCACTGAATGTGCATGCACTCACTTAGCCTTGCCAACATCTGGAGAAAGTTTGAAGCATACAACTATGTCAATGTTAGGACTCAGGAGTGTGAGAATACTGCCAGGATTCTCTGTTTGATCTAGTAAGTTTTTGATGGTTGTACCAAATTGAACCAATCAAGTTGGTTTTGACACAATACCAACCACACTGAATGGAGAATGAATACCAAGTCAATCTAACCAGGCCTAGCTGATATTGTTTGGGCAACTTGAGCACCCCCTGAAGGGCCAAAATATCAGAATCTGTAATTGTAATTTGGGCCTTAGATTTCAACTCACGGGCTTTTAATTTTTAAAATTTTAAGTTATATCCATTTAGATAACTTGATGAGTAGGGGCCTTTGGCTGTGTAGTTTTACTGTTTTAGATGGGAATATATACCATATGCAATATGATAATTTTGTTCTTGGTATCAATTCAATTTGAGTTATTCAATTGTAAAAATTCAGGATCCAGAACTAAACGAAATTTTCTAATTATCTAAAACTAGAATGACCAAACTGTTCTTGAAACTGAGATTTTCAGGTCAATTTGAGTCAGTTTTGATATTTTTGTTGGTGGTTCACCCTAAATACCTCTTGACCTTAATTTTATTCATTATTTAACATTCTTTTCATTGTCCCCCCCTTGGTTTTCAGTGGGTCATTTTCTATTTAAATTGCTGTTATAGGTTGGCTTATTGTTGGATTAATATGCTTCTCAGGGCTGTTGATAAAATAGGATCTGATTACTCTAGTGCAAGAGATTGGTTGGATACATGTGAGGCATCTGATTGTTCATCTTTATGTTCTGAAGAGCAAACTGATGCTGAACAACTGACTGAGTGTCCTGTTAACTCGGTTGTGCTGGAACATAGATATTTATCTTCATTAAGGTTTTCCATGAACAGCCCAATGGACGATGCATTGGAAAAGTTTACTCAAAGTTCACCTGATATGGAAAGAAATTTTCCTGAAAAATGTCCAAAGAATCATGCTTTTGGACATTCTGAACAATCCAATCATGAGAAAAGAACTCTCAGTCACATGTCTGTGCCACTAGTTTTTGGGAACTCAGACATATCATGCACATCAGATACCCAAGATATAGATAGGTTAACTGATAATTGCTGGCCACTTGGAAATCCAAATAATCTTTTCTATGATGATGAAGGCTGTGGATATTGCCAGAGGTTAAATCAATGCAACTCAGCCATATATGTGAAAAAAACAGATATAGTACCCATAAATGAAAGCCTACCATGTTTTAGAAAAATGACTTGCACTAATGATGTTTCAATAGAGGGCTTGGACAAGCATCGACTTGAAAATGGCTTCCATGCTTCAGATTCATTTACATTGCTGCCATGGAAGGATAATTACCATAGCAATCATCTCAGTACAAACCCAATGCTGAGGAAAAATGCTTTATTTCACCCAGTGAGCAAACCTGGAGGGACATGCAGCTCTGCCTATGGACAATCATTACCTTACTTTGACTTTTCAACTGTAGAAGACCCTTGCAAGGTATCTGCGGAGAAGTTAGGTGCCAGTTTAAGACAGGAATTTGGGTCTCGGGTTCCTTTCCCTGATACTGCTGGCAAGAGTCGTGACAAAGATAAGCAGGACTATGATGGAGAAAATGTCTTGATTGATACATCGTCTTGTTCTTGCTCGCCTTTAGACTTGAAGGAACAGAATCAAGAAGCTCTTGTTTCAAAAAATGTTTTTGGTGGGAAGACTTGGGAGAGTCTGCTTAATAGTTTTAATTATGCAGAAAAGGAAAGTGTTGGAGAGCACGAGGAGAGCTTGTCATCCTTGTTTGAGATTCCACTTGATTTCATTATTGACAAATGCTTGCTGCAGGAAATAATGCTCCAGTATCTTTTTATCATTTTTTTACCTCTTAGAATTAGACTTAAATATATGCAAGCATCTATGCATGTATGTATGAGTTCATTTATATGTGCAAGTATGTGAACTAGATGTAGAGGGAAAATTATTCTGTTATTACTTGTATTATTTTGGCCCTCTTTAATAGTACATTTCTTTAAGCTGAGATATTTGGTTTATGAAGTGGCATGTAGTTTCTACTTCTACCATATTGAATTATCACTGACTCGTGGTGTTTTATTTTTCTACTGGCTGTAGATTTTTCTGTTGCTATTCATTGTCTAGATGGCATGGTAAATGGCTAGATATGATTCAATTCTTTATATATTAAACTTAGTGAACAATTTGCTAGGTAAATGTAGGTGCAAGTGTATAATATTGTCAATTTTCTAGTATGCATTTGTGAGAAGCATCCTTGAACTGTCCTTGTTTATTTTTTCATTATTTTTTGTTGGCCTTTTTCTTAATAATTTCCCCTTTTTTCCTTTGTTTTGGATTCTTTCTTGCATGCTATCAGCAGGCCAACAATGTCCATCTTTTTCTTCTTTTGGCCACTTCTTTTCTTGCGAAAATTTCTTAAAGATGATTACATTGTTTAGATATCCATATATGATGGGTTTTATTTGGTTCAAAGAGGTTTCATTTGTCTTTATTTGCTTCACATGAGAATCGAGTTATGCCTCGGATCTAATTGCAAAAGTTCTTTTCAGTGTTCCTTTGAGCTATTTATTGGTACTTAGGATTGTTTCTTTATTCTAGAAATGTGCTGGTTATTGATTTCTTTGCTTCTTGTCAAAACACTGTCCATTGAGCTTGGAGGCTTCAAGGCTTCAATGTGGCAGTCTTTGAAGCTCTATTTTGATGTGTCTGTGTTTTGAGAATTTCACAAGAAGCTTTTCAATGATCTTTTTTTGGCTCTTCAATCATCCAAAGAGAAATCAGAAATCTGTTATGGATTCGAAAAGAGTGGCAAGGATTGAATTCTCAAAAGTTACATTTGAAAGTGATAGTTTGTTTGTCATGAACAATTTATATGAAACAGGAGGGTTGTAGATGTTCTCTTCTATTTTTAGAATAATCAATCATATTTCTGGCATAACGGTTTGGTGGTTTTCCTGGGTTTCTTCATTCACTTTGTTCTTATTGTTCTTATTCTTTCTTTGTTTCATGGCATAATTATTAAAGTCATTTCCAATTTTGATGCTCAGTATGATGCTATTGGCTGATTAATCATGCAAAAAAATATGCATTTTCTTGACAATGCATAGGTACAAGTATGTCAGTAAATTGGCCATCAAGCTGCTTGAAGGGTTTGATTTGCATGAACATTTGCTGGCACTGCGGCGTTACTATTTTATGGAATTAGCAGATTGGGCAGATTTGTTTATCATGTCCCTTTGGCATCATGTATGCAAGATAATTAGTTTAATATTAGAGTTATGTGATTATTTGATTAAAACAATCTTAACTCTTTCTGAATCCATTCCCTTTGTCACTTGAAACAACAGAAATGGTGTGCTGTGAAGGTAGATCAGAGAATTTCGGAAATTCAAGGGTTCCTTGAGTTGTCAGTTCAGAGATCTTCATGCCAACGAGACCCTAATAAGGATCGGTTGTTTGTGTACATGAAGGGGAACACCATAATGCCTCTTTCAACATCTGGAATTGGTGAATTCTTTTTACTTGATAACCCAACCATAGTTGTTATTTTATTATAGTTTTGCGAGGACACAAGAATGCCCTAGGTTTAGGGAGGTGACAAGTTTTATGCTGAACTTGCACGAGGCCAAACACTTGCGACTTGCCTTCTCCTAAGATACTTTTCTTTGAGGTTCACAATCCAAAAAACTTTGCCTTGGTTACTTTCTTTGTTTGTTTTCTAAAACCAATTTCATATCAACTTTCCTTCATTCTTTGGATGGACTCTGCAATCTTAGTGATAACATTTTGACCTTTTACTTCTCGATTTGAGAGGGGTGGGGAGCTTCTCGATGATTGAGAAGGTTTTTCAATTCCTGACAACTGAAAATCCTTCAACGTGGTTTCAAAGGGCTTTACGTTAATCAAGATCAGTTTTACTTCCCCACCCATGAACATCCATTCATGTTGACATGGTTTTGATGGCGATGATGTTGATCATGATTGGTACTGTAGTTATTATTGTTGCAATTTTTACAACCATGGAATCTCAAATGCAGCTGGTTTTTTCATCATTCTTTTGCTGATTAGCAATCAAAATATTGAATGTCGTGGGTATAAATCTTAATAGGTGTTTTCATTGAAGTTGAACTGCTAAGAAACTGATAATTGAACAATAGTTCCTTTTTTCTTGCTTCCTTCCTGAGATATAATGAATGCATATTTCTGAAAAATTGTCCTGTCTGTTAATAAGCATTTTCTTGTCTTTCATTGAATATGATTTTAGCTTGCCATATGATCTATTTTCAATTCCTAAGAAGCATATCTTTTGTTTCTCTCTCCCTCTCTTAACTTTTATTAATTTTCCTCTTTTGCTAATACTGAGCTTGTCAACTTGTCAGGAGTCCATTCCTTCGATTTTTTGGGTTTGGGGTACCGAGTTGATTGGCCTGTCAGCATTGTTTTGACTCCCAGTGCATTGAAAATATATGCTGATATATTCAATTTTTTGATAAAAGTGAAGCTTGCCGTTTTCTCTTTGACTGATGTATGGTTCTCATTGAAGGTACTAATCCATAGCTAGTGTTCTATAGGCTTTCATATATACTATATATCGTTAGCATACCTTTCCTTTTTTTTTTTTTTTTGGTTCTGTCAATAGGCCTAGTAGACTTGGGATTCAAAATGAGGGTGGGTTAGCGCATCCCCTTCCCTAATCCACCTCACCAAATAATTTATCCAGTATTTGGTGGATGGGGAGACTCAGACTCAACTTGAAACTAATGCACTACCATATTTAACATCTATGGGTTGCTCTAATTTCTGACATTCAGAGCTCTTTGAATGTTTTGCTTGTTTGCATCTCTTCATATAACTAATTCTTCTTGTTTTCTTGAATGAGGATTCGTTTTTGAAGCATTACTTAGAAACTTACTTTTCCATTCTTTTTCTAAATATAATCTGAAAGAAGACCTTGAATTAAAATTTTCAGAGATTGCACTAGAAACTTGGATAAAATAATTGTCAGTCACTGGGATTGGTTTTTTCTTATATTAAGGTGTATGTTTTTTTACAGGATTTGAAGCAGTTCATTAGTAAAAAAAGTCATTCTGCAGTGCATGACAGGGAAGTGTTTCAATTTAATATGTTGATAAAGATGAGGTATGTAAAACTTTCCCATCCTGTATATATACTTTTGACATTTTTTTTTGCATCACCTGATGGTCATAAATAATTTGGGTGTGTTTTTGAGTAGAAAGGCCTGTAGAAATGTGCATTAACTTCCATGATAAGAGACAAGTTTGTGGGATCTGGTCAATGATAAGAGACAAGTTTTGCATTAGTCAAAGACTCTGCTTGTTTGTGCACGATTTTTAGATATTGATATTGTTTTGACTTTTGCCAGAGTCTATAATTTAGCTAAGATGTAACTTACTGGAGTTCCACATATGTGAAAATCTAATTAAGAATTTTATGTTTGAAAAATGGAAATTATAATTATTTCATTTGTCTAACATATCAGGCACCAGGTCAATCATTTTATCTCTACCTTACAACAATACGTGCAGTCTCAATTGTCTCACATATCAGGGCACAGGTTTCATCACAGCCTAAAGTACAAGGTTTGAACCTTATTGCTTCTTACTGTATTGTCTTCATCCAATTGTTGTTTTTCTTTTGCTAGGTTTTTGGGTAAATAAAATTTGAGCTGGTGTTTGGTACTGCTAATATTGTTGAATGTTTATACTTCACTGCTGAAGGTGAATGCTGGGTTGAGGTTAATTTTCAGTTGAACTTTAATACAGGGACGAGTCTATAAATATTTTGTTGGAGGAGCTAAATATCAAAACATTCCTTTATATATATATATATATATAAAAATATAAGAATTACTTTTGCTCAAGTTGAAATAAACTTAGAAATAATTCATTGTGTGAATTTCAATTAATTCATTACAAAAGATTTATAAAGTTGAAATGTAGGTATAAACTTGATAAATTGTTTTTGTTTCAATTATTTTGCTTTACATTTTTTTTAGGGTAAAAAAATCATTTATTCATTTTTTTTAAATAAAAAATCTGAAAAATTTCCATTTACATTTTTTAAACAATAAGTATTATAAAGCATACAAAAGATATTATAATTTGTATTTTTTTTATTTAAATATCTATTGCATTTTTGTATAACTTAATTTAATGCTTCGATATATTAATTTATTATTTTGGAGATCAATTTTATAGCCAAACAAAAAGTGATTCAATTTCCACCATTATATTATTATGATATTACATGTTCCAATATGATTCATTGGATACTCTCTCTCTCTCTTATATATATGTAAAATATATGAAACAAAAAAATTGGCCTACGGGGGGGTGGTGTGCCTGGGGGTTGTCCCTGCTGAGATATAGGTATAGGGTGATTTAGAATGCATATCAACTTATTCACCTTGGAATTCGAGCATTCAGAATAATGATCAAAATTGTATTATGATATTGACTAGAATTGCTACTTTGATGTGCAATCCATGATATCATTGTCATCATGATTGGCTATAGAAACATGAAATGCCACTGGTGCAGATATATGTTACTGGTGTTTTTTTATGCCTATATATATATGTTCGGATTACCTCTTTTCATTTGAAGAAAATAACTTCTCTCATTTTCTTTTTCTTCTTTGATTGGTCTTGAACTTGCTTGTGGTTATTTTAGGTCAAAGATATAATGGATCTGGAGTCGGTGCACATGGAATATCTTACTGATTCACTACACATGTAAGTTCAAGTCATCTTTCTTGTTTGAAGTTTGAGCCATCATTTGTATTAGTAAGCAAATATTTACTTTGCTCTTAAAAAAAAGAGAAACAATATACTTAATTCTTCTATCATCACTGATGAACCATTTGTCATTTTATTAAATCATTCACCTGTTTTTTAATATGGAATAGAGCTGTATAAACTTTACAATGTGCAAAGTTGATACTTGATAATCATTATCTAGCAGACATTTATATGCTAAAACCTCAGAGCAACGTTGACATAACATGAATTCAGCCAGCTGTTCCTACAGTGGATAACCTTGTTCTGTCTTTTTCAATTTTCACATCATAGATTCATAGTTGCAATGATTGGGTGGAACAGAATTTCATGTATCCTAGAAGTCAAATGCAGTGGATATTATATAATTAGTCAGCATAATTGTGCAGGTTTTATATTCATGTATTATTGATGCAGGGCGTGTTAGAGGACTAGATAAAATATGAATGTTTAGGTTTATATGAAGGCTATGGATATGAAAGGCTGGGGCTTTAAGCAAGGGATTTGAGATGCAAAACTGAATCAAAACAAAGAGTATACGCTGTTTTGGTGCAGTAGCGATGAACAGTACCAATAAACAGTAATGTGAATAGTAAATTTGGGAAAAAATAGTTTAAGTTTCATACTTAAATTTTCTTGGACATCATATCCACTATTCCATGACATTACATCTAGAGTTGAATTGCATCACACAACTCGAAATGGCATAATTGTTAGTTTTTTAATTCAATATCAAAGCTTCCTTATAAAATATTACAATGGTAGTATTCTATAAAACATCGATACCAACACGTGATATACGATACGATACGATACTCTGACACGTTAATTCTAAAAAAGTTTATATTTTGAGACATTGGGATACGTTTGAATATTAAATAATATTTTTAATATATACATTATATATTATCATTCATATTCATTAATTTAACAAAAAAAATCAAATAAAATAAACTATATTCATCAACGGATACTGCTATTTTTCATATTACAATTTAACATTTCTGTTTATTATCCATGTAGTCCCTCGTTTTATTGTCTGTAAACTAATTATTGATAAATTAAGTTTTTGTTTACGAACAGACACGGTCAAATGCATGTATCGAATTAGTCAAAGTGCCGAAAATCGTTAACTACGTGTCGAACACGTATTGAAAGCGTGTCGGTGTCCGACATCCACTCTCCTATCAGTAGAGAGTGTCCATGCTTCATAGGTAGTATCTATATACTCAAATAACTCAAAGACTTCAAAACTAGTTTTTATTCTAGAAGTATTTAGATTCCTAAATAAATTCAAAAGGAATAAATTCTTCTTAAACTAATAAAAACTTAAAATAAGACTTAAAATAAATATAAAAACTCCTAAAAAAATAGGAAAAGATCTTCCAGTAGAACTGAAAATTATAAAATTGTCCCTTATTTAAAATAATAGGCTGGCAGGTAATAAATACATATAAACTTATATGAATATTATACAACTTGTATTCCTTGTTGTTTGAAATTGTTAGTGAAAATTCTTGCTTTTGTACCTACTTTTGGCAAGGTTGCAATACCATTGACATGTTACCCTTTTGTAAAGTATTCATCCTTTGACACGTCTTTTCAAGATAATAGGAAGGTAAATATTTCTCTTGTAACTTAGCCTTCATCTCTTTCCGCGTACTAATAGGTGAGTGTCTCAATCTTTCCATGTCATGCTCAATAACATACCACCATAATTTAGCTAACCCAATAAATTTCATCTTTGCAAACCTTACTTTATGATTTCTCCCATATTATACCAATCAAAGAAAGATTCAAGACAATGAAGCCAATCACAAAATATAGCAGGATTTGACATACTTTCAAAGTTAGGAACTTCTATATTGCCTCTTAAAGCGATGTCATCTGCTCTATTATTTGGTTCAAATTGTCTTTTGTCATGCTTAGTTGTAATTTGCAGATCTTGACTAGCCATAGAAGACACCATCAAATCTTGAAGTTTTGGTTCTTTAACATGTAGAACATGACTAATTGCCATAAATTCATAATACAAAAAAAGAGGAGATTTTTCAGGACCACCATATTTGTGTTTTAAACAATGTAACTTCTCTATTTGTTCCTTGTAAGCATGAATTTCAGTTTGTAATTGTCAAATTTCATTCTAAAGAATATCCTCCATCATTGAAAATTAAAGCAACAAACTCCTAGATTTTTGAAGCTCTGATACTAAATTGACACAGGACGAATTAGAGGGCTGGAATAAAGTATGAATTTTTGGTTTATACGAGGGTTAGGGATGGGTAGAAACTATATATGGAAGGTTAGGGCTTGTAAGCAAGGGATTTGAGATGCAAAAATGAAACAAAACAATGAGTCATGGATTGTTTTGATACTGTAGCGAAGAATAGTATCAATGAACAGTAACAATGATCAATACCAATGAATATTACTTATTAACAGTAATAGGAATAGTAAATTTAGGATAAAATAGTTTAAGCTTCAAACCTAAGCATTCTTGAACATCACATCCAATATCTCATAGCATTACATTTAGGGTTGAATTGCATTATACAATTCGAAATAACATAATTGCTGGTTTTTTAATTCAATATCAAAGCTTTCTTATAAATATTAAAATGCTAATATTTATAGAATCGAATAAATTCTAATCTTTTAAGACAAGTACTTCAAAGCTAGTTTTTATCACACAAGGATTTAGATTCCTAAAATAAACTAAAAATGAATAAATTCTTCCTAAATCAATAAAGACTCAAAATAAGGTTTAAAATAAATATAAAAACTCCTAAAGAAATAGGAAAAAATTTTCCAACAAAGTTTAAAATTACAAAATTGCCTTTTATTTAAAATAATAGACCAACAGATAGTTAGATGCATAAATTAACTCTAAATACTTTATAATTTGTCCAATAAAGTCCATATTAAATCTAGATCATAGTTCTAAGCTTGGGTCTTTTAATTGGAATTTTCTTGTCTTCCCATTCTCCGTCAACTGTATACTATAAGGGAGAGTGATAGTATTCTTCCCAAAGCCTCTTGCCCTGGAAAGATCTATGCTGCAGCTGAACCTTAAAAATTGGAGCATTGTATATTTAGTATTGTCCTCATCAGGTTTTGTTTTATGCAATGCATCTAGTGACAATTTCTCAAGTAAAATTTATTTTTTCTTTCCATCTTTTTCTTAACACCATATTTCCTTATGTGCCCCATTTTTAGGTTGGTAGAAGACACATAAAATTTCCTGAATTTTGTACCTACAATAGTCATAGTTGACAATGTTCTCTCTTTATACCTTGCATATAACTATATGCATCTTGGTTTATTTTCATTCCATAATGATGGTTATGAGTTAATGTAAAACTTCACAGATGTTTCCTGTCTGATGAAACACGGTCTGTAGCCAGCATCATAGAAAGCATTTTGCAATGTGCCTTGGACTTCTGGTCTTGTCTTATTACCAGCATGTGGGATGTGAGACTGGTTCAAGAAGACTTGCTGGGTAAACTTTCTAGAATCAATATATCCCAGGTGATTTTCTACATCTTTCTCCACTGTTGATTAATAACTTGAAAGCAGAATATGGATACTCTCAACGCATCAGGCTGGAAGTTAACTAAATTTCAAATATTTAGCTCCCTTGTATTGTTTATTTGTGGAACACGAAATAAAATTCCTGTTGTTTAGGATAAAAGCAACTACATATGAGTGTATAGTTCACAGTGCTTCATTTTGCAGGTGCTTTCCATAAAACAGAAATTCGACGAAAATCTGAAAGAATTGCATCTATGTTATCTCAAATCACCTAGGCATGGAAAGTTCGGGCTTTCTTGTTTCTGGGGATATCTCAACTACAATGAATATTACTCAGAACTTGGTAACCGAATGAACCTTTATGGTTTTCAAGTTTTAGAGCCTGTGCACTATTCTACCCACCATGAGGATCAGATTGGTTGCCAATATGCTTGAATTATTCCAGTCAAGTTTGATAACAAAAGCTTATGGCCAACCAATGTTGGTAATTAACTCATTTAAGGACTTCTGAATCTCAGTTAACTCGCGGGTTATGCCTTCATTTTGATTGTATGCTGAATTATAACATGCAATTTCAATGATATACTGGTTCATATGTTACGCAAAGAATTCTTGCTCTTTCCTCTCACCCCATTCCGGTGTTTGTATTGTAATGGGTAGGATGATCTGTGTATAGATAAGGAATCTTTGGTGTTCCTTTGGTTACAGTATGGATAAGCCCTATATTTTGCAGTTAGTGCTAGGGAATTTGTGTATAGTTTCCTTGTGATTAAATGATTTCAAGACAAGTTTATTACAAGGATGATTTCAAGACAAATTTGGTGCGAGTAATGTAATGAATTATGCAGACAAGGAATCTTTGGTATTCCTTTGGTTGGATATAGATAAGCCCTAGGAAATTTGTGTGTATAGTTTCCTTGCCATTATTACAAGGATGATTTATTACAAGGATGATTTCAAGACAAATCTGAAAGAGACTTGCGACTGGATAGCAATAGTGACCGAATCGATGATTGTTAGAGGCAAGGTATTTTAGGGATTAATATAGAAAAAAAGTTAAAAGATACATATAATTAATAGTAAGAATGCCATTAAAAATATTGTTGTGCAAAAAAAAGGTCATTAAAAATTATTATAAAAATAAAAAAGAAATAGGTCTTCAAAAAAATTTGTTGTAGAAGAAAAAGAAAACATGTCACTGAAAAAATTTGTTGTGAACAAAATAGGTTATTAAAAAAATGTCATAAAAAATTTTGCTGATAAAAAAGAAAGCAAAAATAGAAAATTAAAGAAATTTTTTTATATATTTTGACATTATTTATTAACTTTATCTAAGTTCACATGTTCATATTATGTTAATTCAAACAAATTGTTTTGATAATTTAAACATTAAAATAAAAAATATAAAAATAATGTAACTGATACGGTTATCCTAGAAAGGAGACATTTTTTCTAATTTGGATCCTAAATCTTGTTCCTGTCATTTGTAATTTGTTTCATTTAATTTGAATTAGTATTTGGGTTGTTTAAAAGATTTAGCCTAAATAATTGCTATTGTATTTCTCTTCAGGTTCTTGGTTTGTCACGTGTTTCAACTCTATTTAAGAGAGCAAGTGAATAAAGGCAAGATCATCCAGTTTTCAAATAAAAATTCTCACTATAAAGAGATTGGCCATCTTGAATTAGGTTATCCAATTTCACTTATGTTACCAAATTTTTTGTCCACATCATATTAGGCATCAGAGCCTTCACTTCCCCACTAATCTTCAAACCGTACCTAGCCTTTCTTGCCTTTTTACAATGTACGATAACCCTGCTTCCGAACTATGTGATGTAGCCGAAATCGTGAATCAATAAAGAGAAACCATTAACCAACCAAGAGTGACCCTTGCTCAGGTAGAATTTAAATCCTTTACCCTTGAGAGTCTTGTTCAAACTAATCATCAAGAATTAAGTAGGGAGATTATCGGCCTAGCGAACCAAATGAGAGAGCTATCCTTATCCTACCAACCAAACTCACAACCCAGGTATCGAGCCTTAAACAATTCGCCATCTTCTTCCATCAATCAGCCTGACCCAAACAATCAACAAAAGCTTCCCAAAGTTGAGTTTCTTAAATACGATAGAACCGAAGATTCCATTGGATGGATATTGCAAGCATAGCTATATTTCTAGCTTTGTAACATTCAGCCCTACCAAAGAATCCTTTTCTCCTCCTTGGGAAAAGCTTTACAACACTACAAGTATTTTTTGAACTCCGGACAACTCAGTGACTTGCCTTCCTTTACACCATTACTTGATAAAAGATTTGACCCTGCAAAGTATGATCATCTTGAAATTGCTCTTTGCAAGTTACAACAAACCACCAATGTCTCGGCATACATAGAATAATTTGAGACTCTAGCCGATCGGGTACAGGGACTTCCAGACAACTTCCTGCTTAGTAATTTTATAAGGGGGTTGAAAGAAGAGATTCAGGATACCATCAGGTTGTTACGACCTACAACAATCCAAGAAACTATTGGTTTGGCAAGATTACAAGACAAGGGTAAGAAGTGTCACTTATCACCAAGGGTGACAATGGTACTCGCTGTTCACAATAAATCTTCAGTAGCAGTAAAAAAAACTTACGTTCTCTGAGATGAAAAAAAGAAGAGACAAGGGGCTTTGTTATTGCGACGATAAATTTTTGCCTGATCATAAATGCAAGCAACAAACCCTTTTCGTGCTTGAATTTAAGGAGGAAGATGATGACTCGGTCAACATGGATTTAGAAGTAGATGAAAATGTTGTACGGGCCATCTCAATCCATGCGATGGTTGGAACTCAATTAGATACCACTATGAGAATTGCAACGAAGCTTGGCAAAAGGTGTGTGGGTATCTTGGTGGATAATGGTAGCACCCTAAGATTGGCTTGAAAACTCACCCATCTGCCTCAATCAATGTGCTGGTAGCTAATGGTGATGCTGTGACTAGTCAGGGAAAATGCAAGGATGTGGCGCTCAATTTACAAGGTACACTCATATCTGTTTTTTTTTGCTACCTTTGGTAGGGTGTGATTTTGTACTTGGAGCTCAATGGTTGCATATATTAGGGCCAATTGTGTGGGATTTTAGAAACTTGAGTATGTAGTTTACCTAAATGGAAAAAAAAAAAAATGCATTTTACATGGTACCAAAATTGGGCAATTATCCATCCTACATCCTGAAAACACAAGCCATAGCAAGTGCCATGTCACGACCCGCTCTCGCGAGCCAGATCGCGACGGTCCTAGGGCACGGGAGATGCCAATGGCGACCGGCACCTGTAGAACCCATTAATCTCGTACTATATAATCACTCACAATATCGCAGCGGAAAATATAACTTACCCAATCTTTGCAGCGGAAACCCATCATCAATCACATAACAATACATCTATCCATACACTCACATCACATATCACTACACAATCTGTTAC